>PVKM010000465.1:0-107242 GCA_004027735.1 Carollia perspicillata | reverse complement strand
CATCCACCTAATGAGACCCAGAAGAAGAAGAAAGGGAGGAAGAAAGATTTTCTGGAAGCAATAGCACCACTGTAATAATAAACATACCTAAACCCACATTTTGGTGTGTGAATACAATCTTGAAAAAGGAAACAGGATTCTTTAGAAAACAGAGGAAATACAAAATAAACCTGGATCATTAGTCTGCCCCACAAAGTGACGAAGTGCCAATAGGGATATATTTTTTTATTGAGATATAATTCACATACCATAAAGCTCACCGTTTAAAACCTCAAAAGTGTACAATTAAGTGAAATTTAGCATATTTACAAAGCTGTGAACAAATCACCCCTATATAATTTAATAACATTATAACCATCCCCATCATAAAAAAAAAATGAAACTCTATAGCAGTTACTCCCAATATGCCCTTCCTTCAGGCCCTTGCAAAAAGTAAACCACTTTTCTGTCTTTATGGGTTTTCTTATTCTGGATTTTTTTGTAAGTGAAATTATATAATATATGGCCTTTTATGGATGGCTTCTTTCACTTAGCATAATGTTTTCAATGTTTATCCACAATATAGCATGTATCAGCACTTTATGGCTATTTTCAATGCATAATATTTCATTATATTGATATACCTCATTTATCTATTCACTAGTTGAGTTGTTTTCACTTTTTGGTTTCATAAATAATGTTGCTATGAACACTGATATACTTTTTGTGTGTGAGCACATGTTTCAATCTTCTTGGGTATATACTTAGGAGTAGAATTGCTGATTCATATAGTAACTCTCTAGGTTTAAGTTTTTTAAAGATTTTATTTACTTATTTTTAGAGAGAGGGGAAGGGAGGTAGAAAGAGAGAAACAGAAACATCAATGTGGGAGAAAAACATTGATCCGTTGCCTCTCATACATACCCCAACCGGGGACTGAACCCACAATGCAGGCATGTGCCCTGACCAGAATTGAACCAGCGACCTTTCACTTTTCAGGACAACACCCAACAACTGAGTCACATGGGTCAAGACTAGTTTTAATTTTTTGGTAAGCTTTTTGAGGATCGATCAAACTGTTTTCCGTAGCAGCTACATAATTTTACATTCTCATCTAATATGTATTAGGGTTCCAATTTCTCTACACTCTTGCTAATACTTGTTAGTATCTGTCTTTTTAGATTAAAACCCAAAGAGTGGGTATGAAGCTGTATTTAATTTTGATTTGACTTGCATTTCCCTAGGAACCAATGGAATAAAGAATGTTTTCATGTATTTATTGGCCATTTCTACATCTTCTTTGAAGAAATGTTTATTCAGAGCCTTACCCATTTTTAAATTGGGTTATTTATTTTTTGTTGAGTTGTAAAAATTCTTTATATCTTTTGGATACCATATCCTAATCTGATATAAAATTTCCCAATATTTCCTCTCATCTGGGGGGTTGTCTTTTCACTTTCTTGACATTTTTTGATTCACAAATTTTTACTTTTGATGAAGCTCAGTTCATCTGTATGTTTTTTTATTATAACATGCTTTTGGTGCCATATCATAGAAATTAATGCTTAATCCAAGGTTGTGTGTTTTTTGCAATAATTTTATATTTTATAGTTAAGTCTTTGGTCCATTTTTTGAGTTAGTTTTTGTAAATGGGAAAGGTAGTGTTTCAACTTTATTTTTTTGTGTGTAGATATCCAGTTACCCCAGCATAATTTTTTAAAAACAAAACGAAATAGCCCTAACTGGTGTGGCTCAGTTGGTTGGATGTCATCCCACAAAACAAAATGCTGCCAGTTCGATCCCCAGTGATGGCACATGCCTGGGTTGTAGGTTTAGTCCAAGGTCAGGGCATGTACAGGTATGAGAAGCAACAGACAGATGTTTCTCTCTCACATAGTTGCTTTCTGTTCTCTTTCTTCCTCCCTCCTCCTCTCTCAAAATATAAGTAATAAATAAAATATTTTAAAAAAACTATTCTTTCCCCTAATGAATTGTCTTCATACTTTTATTGAAAATCAATTAACCACTAATTTGAGTGTTTCTTTATGGATTCCCAATTCTCTTTCATTGATCTAGTGTCTATATTTGTATTAATACCATTGTACAGAGTTGATTATTATAGCTTTGTAATAAGTTGCTTATTATAGTTTTGTAATAAGACTCACATTTAGAAGAAATGTGAGTCTTCCAAATTTGTTTTTCTTTTTCAAAATTATTTTGACTATTCTGGTCTTGCATTTTCATATAAGTTGAAGGATGTTCTGGTCATTTTTATACAAAACAATCTGTTGGAATTTTGAAAACTTTCAGATTAAATTTTTCAATAAATCTGGCGAGTATTACCACTTTAACAAGAGTATATCTTCCAATCCATGAACACAGAGTGCTTTTCTATCTATCAGGTTAGACAAAAAGTGCCTTTGGATTTTTTAAGTAATTTTTTTATTTTAATTGTTGTTCAAGTACAGTTTTCTGTCTTTTATTCCCATCCCAGCCCACTACCCCCAGGACTCCCCACCTCCCTCCTCTTTTCACCCTCACTCCTAGTTTTTGTTCGTGTGTCCTTTATACTTATTCCTATAAACCCTTCCCCTTAAATTCCCTCCCCTCTCCCCTCTGGTCACTGTCAGCCTGTTCTCAATTTCAGTGTCTTTGGTTATATTTTGCTTGTTTGCTTTGTTGTTTAGGTTCCTGTTAAAGGTGAGATCATATGGTACTTGTCTTTCACCACCTGGCTTATTTCACTTAGCATAATGCTCTCCATCTATACAGTTCCATCCATACTGTCACAAACGGTAGGAGCTCAATGAAATACCTATTAAAGTACCAATGGCATACTTCACAGACATAGAACAAACACTTCAAAGATTTATATAGAACCATAAATGACCTCAAACAGCTGCTGCAATTTTGAGAAAGAAGAGGAAAGTAGGAGGGATCATAATACCTGATACCAAACTGTATTACAAGGCCATTTGGATTTTTTTTCCATAATACAGTTCCAGCAGCATTTAGTTGTGCTTTTTTAAATATATTTTTTATTTTTATTTTTATTATTGTTTTTAAATACATTTTATGGATTATGCCATTACAGTTATTCCATTTTCACCCCTTAATTCCCCTTCACCCTACACACCTGCTCCCACTTGCATTCCACCTCTGCTTTAGTTCATGTCCATGGGTCATACATATAAGTTCTTTGGCTTCTACATTTCCTATACTATTCTTAACCTCCCCTGTCCATTTTATACCTACCATTTATACTACTTACTCCCTGTACCTTTTTCTCCATTTTCCACTCCCCTTCCCCACTGATACCCTCCATGTGATCTCCATTTCATGATTCTGTTCCTGTTCTAGCTGTTTGCTTAGTTTGTTTTTTGTTTTTGTTTTTAGTTTCAGTTGTTGATAGTTGTGAGTTTGTTGTCATTTAACTGTTGGCAGTTTTGATCTTTTTCTTTTTCTTAGATAAGACCCTTTAACAATTCATATAATAAGGGCTTGGCGATGGTGAAGTTAACTCCTTTAACTTGACCTTATCTGGAAAGCACTATATCTGCCCTTCCATTCTAAATTATCACTTTGTTGGATAGAGTAATTTTGCATGTACATCCTTGTCTTTCATGACTTTGAATACTTCTTTCCAGACCCTTCATGCCTGTAGGGGCTGGAAGATAGAAGAAAATATGCAACATTTTCCACATATTGTGCTTTATTATTCCAAGACAGGTAAAAATACAACTGAAATGCAAAAAAAAAAAATATTTATGCATTGTATGGAGATGGTGCTGCAAATGATCAGAAGTGTAAAAGTGGTTTGGAAAATTTCATGCTGGAGATTTCTCTCTGGAAGATGCTCCATGGTTGGGTAGACCAGCTGAGATTGATAGCACTTAAATAGAGTGCTATCAATACATTGTTCCTAGATGCCACAATCAATTTTATACCACCCAAAAGACAGCCAACATATTCAAAACATTGAAATCAATAAAATTATTGGTGAAAAACAGGAGGGCCCTGGATGCTGCAAGTTGCTGTGAGGAATAGGGACAAAGTAGGAGACACACAGAGTTGGTATACATCCACTGGGACTGTGGACTCTGGCACCAGAGAAACTGAAGTTCTGAGTTGATGACATCTGGAGAAGGGAGGAGTTGGACTCTCTCAGACCCTGACCAGATTGTCTCCCGACTGGTTGGAAAGTTGGGCAGAGTGAAAAGCTGTGTGCTTGTTAAGAACAGCAAGCATCTGCTTTGTGAGGAAGTCTCGAGCAGTGACTGGCTTGCCTGCAGGGTGATTTGAGCTGCCCATCCAGAAACTGAGTGGCTAAGTGGACCACACACCCAAACTTGTCTCACGCTGCATGCCCAGAGACTGAGTGGCTGACTGGAGCCACACCCGTGAGTTTGAGTGGCTGATTTGAGCTTGGCAGCTCACAGAGGACCTGGGCCAGAGGCTGGGCAACTATGAATATTGCTGCGCAGACCTGGTCCCCATCCTCTCAAAACAATAGGAAGAGAGAAAAGTGAAGCCCAGCCTCCTTCTTCCTGTGGCATCTAGGAAGACCAGCAGAACTCGCTGAACAGATCTAGAGTCAGCAGGAGGCTTATTATTTTTTCCTTCCTCTCTCTTTTTTCCTTTTTTTCTTCCCCCAAGTGAGACAATAAAATGTGGAGTAAAGGGGGAACACAAGGCTAAACCCAAAAATTGAGAAACTGAGACAAATGTCACTTTGCTGTCCCATAGAGCTAGCATTTTATTGTTTATGTGTATTATTATTTTTTCATTATTTTTAATTCTTTTCTTTTATTGGTATATTTTTATTTCTCTTCCTCATGTTTAGTTTTCCCTGTTATATTTCTCTGTTTAATTGCATTGTTTGACTGGTTTTCCTTATTTTGTCTTTATTGCATTTTAATTTTCCTCTTTTCACTTCACTCATGTACCAATAACACACAACTCTTGATCGGGTACTTTCTATTCTGGTTGTCCAAATCATATATTTCTTGTCATATTATTGCAATTTCAGTACTACTGTAAATAATTGTTGTTCTATACAATTGTACATACTACACAGCAATCCTCCCTGATCTTAGCCCATTTCACTTTATTCCTGAGCATTATTATTGTTGTGGTTAACTCCATTCTGTCTCACACTGGGCTTACTTTTTATTCTTTACTCTCACTATACCTCATCATCTAACCTTACAGAAGCACTCTGCTTTCTGGATTCAGGTCACAATCCTCCTCCCCTCTAACAAGAGTCTTATCTCTCTTTCACCTTTTATAAAAAGTGGCTAGTTGGGTGAAATATCACAGTTAATGCTATACTTACCCAAAGAACCTCCTGTCTCTTTTCTACTTGCTGGTACTTTAAATCCCATAAAATACTCTCCTGCTGTTTTAATCCATTTTGCCTATCCCCTGCCACTAATCACATCAAAGCATAGGTGGGAGCTGCAAACACCAGTATACTTGCTGGAGGAGAGAAACCACCAGGAAAGTAAGCACCAAAAGGTAAAACCCAAGTATGACAAGAGAGCCCACACAAACAGAAGAAAGGGCAAAACTAGAGCATCCAGACAAGGAGAGCAAAGAGACCATACCACTGAAGCCCATAGAATTCTCAGCACAGAAGTTCCTCTCCAAAGATAGTTAGCAAAGAGAAACATCAGGAAGAGCAGAAACAAACAAAAGAGTCCCCTAAAATGGGGAGACAAAAGAAAAGAAGATGCAATCAAAAGAAATGGAAGACTCCCCACTAAAAGAGCTAAGCAAAATGGAGGTAATCAAACTATCAGATATAGAATTCAAATTAATGGTTATAAAGATGCTCAAGGAGCTCACAGACAACTACAAGGAACTAAGTAAGAGCTATATCAGCATGAAAAAGGAAAAAGAAATTATAAACAAATACCAGAAATAAATGAGCAATAAAATATCAAAAATAAAAAACACAGTGGAAGAAATTACATGCAGGCTGAATGAAACAAATAAGCAAGCTGGAGGACAAGGTAGAAAAAAAATCCAGAAAGAGCAAGAAAAGGAAAAGAGACTCAGGAAGAACAAAGAGGGGTTAAGAGAAATGCTGAATAACATGAAATGTAATAATATCCATATAATAGGGATACCAGAAAGAGAAGAAGAAGAACAAGGAATAGAAAACCTATTTGAAAAAGTAATGGAAAACTTCCCTAATTTGATGAAAGAAAAATTCACACAAACCCAAGAAGCACAGAAAGTCCCAATCAAGAGGAACCCAAAGAGGCCCACTTCAAGACACATCATAGTTAAATGGTAAAATTCCAAGACAAAGAGAGAATCTTAAAGTCAGCAAGAGAGAAACAGGAAGTAACATAAAAGGGAGCCCCAATAATACTAGCAGCTGACTTCTCAATGGAAATGCTACAAGCCAGAAAGAAATGGCAAAAAATATTCCAAGGAATGAGAACCACAGGTCTGCGACCAAGGCTATATTAACCAGCAAGGCTCTCAATTAAGATGCAAGGCCAAATAAGGAGTTTCCCAGACAAAAGAAGTCTAAAAGAATACACCTCCACCAAACCACCCCCACAAGAGATACTAAAGGGGTTGGTTTAATAAAAGGAAGAAACAGAGTGAGAGAGAGAGAGAAACACAGGTACAAAAAAGGGCTATTAATAATAAGTACCTATCAATAATAACCTTAAATGCAAATAGATTAAATTCTCCAATAAAAAGACATAGAATAACTGAATGGATAAGAAATCATGACCCACACATATGCTGCCTACAAAAGACCCACCCCAGGACAAAAGACTTACACAGACTGAAAGTGAAGGACTGAAAACAAATTTTCAAAGCAAACAGACAGGAAAAGAAAATCTGAGGTAGCAATACTAATATCAGACAAAATAGACTTCAAAAAAAGTGCTATAAAAAGAGACCCAGAAGATCACTTCATAATACTCAAGGAAAGAATCCACCAAGAAGACAAACATTGTAAATATATATGCACCCAACATAGGAGCACCCAAACATATAAGGAAAATCTTGGAGGACTTCAAGAAAGATATAGACACCAACACAATTACAGTAGGGGATTTCAACACCCCACTGTCAAAAATGGATAGCTCTTCTAAAAAAAATATCAACAAAGATATTCTGGCATTGAACAATGTTCTAGATCAAATAGACTTAACTGATATATATAGAGCCTTCCATCACAAAGAGGCAAATATGCATTCTTTAAAAATGCACAGGGAACACTTTCAAAGATCGACCATATGATAGGACATGAAACAAGTCTCAAAAAAGTCAAGAAAATTTAAATTATAGAAAGCATCTTCTCTGACCATAGGGAATGAACTGGAAACCAACCTCAAGGAAAAAACTAAAAAATACTCAAACTCATGGAGAGTGAATAACATGCTATTAAACAATGAGTGGGTCAAAATGAGATCAAGGAAGATATCAAAGAGTTTCTGGAAACAAACAAAAATAAACTCACAACAACCCAAAACTTATGGGACACAAAGAAGGCAGTCATGAGAGGGAAGTTCATAGTGACACAGGCCTACCTAAAAAAGATAGAAACATTTCAGATAAACAACCTAAGCTTACACCTACAAGAAACAATAACAAACAAAGCCCAAAGCAAGTAGAAGGAAGGAAATAACCATGCTCAGGGACTAAAAGCACAATTCTAAGGACCCAAAACCCCAGTATCTGGTTCTTTGAAAGGACAAACAAAATCCACAAGCCTTTAAGCATTCTCATCAAGAAAAAAAGAGAAAGTACCCAAATAAATACAATCAGAAATGAAAGAGGAGAGATTACAACTGATACCACAGAAATACAAAGGATCATAAGAAATTACTATGACTAACTATATGCAAGAAATTTGAAAACCTAGGTGAAATGGATAAATTTATAGAAAAATACAATCTTCCAAAACTCAATGAAAAAGAAGCAGAAAGTCTGAACAGACCAATAACAGCAGATGAAATTGAAGCAGTAATTAAAAAACTCCCGACACACAAGAGCCCTGGATTGAACAGTTTCACAGGAGAATTCTACAAAGCATTTAAGGAAGACCTAACCCCTATCCTTCACAGACTATTCAAAAAATTTCAAGAACATAGAAAATTCCCAAAAGTCTTTTTATGAAACCAGCATCTTTCTAATCCTAAAACAAGATAAAGACAAAACAAAGAAAGAAAACTTTAGGCCAATATTGCTGATGAACATAGACGCTAAAATCCTCAACAAAATACTGGCAAACCACTTCCACCAATACATTAAAAAGAACATACACCATGACCAAGTGAGATTCATCTCAGGGATGCAAGAATGGTACAATATTTGCAAATCAATAAACATAATACATCCAGAAAGAAAAGCAAAGACAAAAATCATGTGATCATATCAATAGATACAGAAAAAGCATTTGATAAGGCACGGCACCCATTTATGATAAAAACACTCAGCAAAGTAGAAATAGAAGGAGCATTCCTCAACATAATAAAGGCCATATATGAGAGACCTACAGCCTACTTTATACTCAATGGGCAAAAACTAAAGACTTTCCCACTGAGACTAGGAATAAGACAAGGTTGTCCACTTTTACCACTTCTAGTCAACATAGTATTGGAAGTCCTAGCCACAGCAATCAGACAGGAAAAGGAAATAAAAGGCATCCAAATCAGAAAAGAGGAAAAAAACAAAACTGTCATTGTTTGCAGATGACATGATAGTGTACATAGAAAATCCAACAGACTACACCAAAAAACTGCTCAACCTAATAAATGAATTTGGCAAAACAGCAGGATACAAAGTCAATATTCAGAAATCAAAGGCATTATTGTATACCAACAATGAAATATCAGAAACAGAAAGCAGGAAAAAAAATCACATTTGCTATACCAACAAGAAAAATAAAATATCTAGGAATAAACTTATCTAAGAAGGTATGAGACTTATACTCAGAAAACTATACAACACTGAAGAAAGAGATTAAGGAAGACACAGACAAATGGAAACATATACTGTGTTCATGGATTGGAAGAGTTAACATCATCAAAATACCCATACAACCCAAAGCAATTTATAGATTCAATGGAGTACCTATTAACATACCAATGTTAACATATCTATTTCACAGATATAGAACAAACACTTCAAAAATTTATATGGAACCATAATTGACCCCAAATAGCTGTAGCGATTTTGAGAAAGAAGAACAAGTTAGGAGGGATCACAATACCTGATACCAAACAATATTACAAGGCCACTGTAATCAAAACCATCTAATACTAGTATAACAACAGACACATGGACCAATGGAACAGAATAGATAGCCAGAAAAAGGTCGAAGTCTCCATGGTCAATTATTATTTGACAAAGGAGGCAGAAACATAAAATGGACCATCAATAGCCTCTTCAACAAGTGGTTTTGGGAGATCTGGACACCTACATGTAAAAAAATGAAACCCAATCACCAACTTACACTGTACACAAAAATAAATTCAAGGTAAATGAAAGACTTAAATATAAGTTGTGACACCATAAAAGTCCTTCAGGAGATCATAGGAAGGAAAATCTCAGACATTCGATGCATCAACACTTTCACTGATATGTCCCCTAGAGCAAGGGACATAAAGTAAAGAATAAACAAATGCGATCTCATCAAAATATAAAGCCTCTGCACGGCTAAAGAAAGCAGCATTAAAATGAAAAGAGAACCAACTCTACGGGAAAATATATTTGCCAATGACACCTCAGACAAGGGTTTGATCACCAAAACATATAAACAGCTCACACAACTCTTCTCTAAGAAGACAAGTAATCCAATTAAAAAATGGTCAAAGGACTTGAACACACACTTTTCCAAGAAGGACATACAGAGGACAGGGAGGCATATGTAAGGATGCTCAGCATCACTAGCCATCAGAGAGATGCAAATTAAAACCACAATGAGATACCACTTCACACTGGTGAGAATGGCCATCATAAATAAAGCAACAAACAAGTGTTGGAGAGGATGCAGAGAAAAGGGTACCCTAGTACACTGTAGGTGGGGTTACAGACTGGTGCAACCACTGTGGAAAACAGCATGGAATTTCCTCAGAAAATTAAAAATGGAACTACCTTTTGAACTAGCAATTCCACTGCTAAGATTATATCCTAAGAACTCTGAAACACTAATCCAAAAGAACCTGTGCACCCCAATGTTCATAGCAGTACAATTTACAATAGCCAAGTGCTGGAAACCACCTACGTCAGTAAATGAGTAGATCAAAAAAGCATGGTACATTTACACAATGGAATTCTATACAGCAGAAAGAAAGAAGGAGCTCCTACCCTTTATGATAGCATGGATGGAATTGGAGAGCATTATGCTAAGTGAAATAAGCCAGGTGGTGAAAGACAAATATTGTATGACCTCACATTTAACTAGAACTGAATCAACAAAGCAAACAAGTACAATATAACCAAAGACACTGAAATTGGGATCAAGCTGACAATAACCAGAAGGGAGAGGGGAGGGGATAATGGGGGAAAGTTTGAAGGGCCTGCAGGAAGAACTATAAAGGACTCATGGACAATAACATGGGGTGGAAATGGGGGAGGGATGTGGAGAAGCCTGGAGTGGTGGAAAGGGATTGGGGGAAAAGGTTGAAAACTGTACTTGAAGAACAATAAAAATCAAAAGTATTTTTTAAAAATGTGTCTTTCATTTTACAGAAAAAACTATACATACTTTGTGGTCAACCCAATATTTAGATTTTCTTTAGTTTTTGCTTTTTAAAGAGTTTCTTTTGCAATATTTTTAGTCTTCACTGTACTATTTTTACACCTCATTAAATTTACAACTACTATTTAATATTTTAATACTGTATTAATTTCATTTTTATTATTATTACAATATGTACTGTATGGAACTGCAAATAATTGTTATGTGTTGCTTTTATATCCTGCCACATTTCTGAACTTACTTATTAGCTCTAATAAGCATTTTTGTGGATTATTTAGTGTTTTCTATATTTAAAATAATGCCATTTGCCCAGAGAGGTAGCTTTCCTTTTTCCTTTCCAATACAGATACTGTCTATTCCATTTCTCACCCAATGATCCTGACTAGAACCTCTAGTACACTGATGAACAGTGGAATAAAAGACACCCTTGTTTGGTCTTGACAACCTTTCACTATTAAGAATGCTGTTTGTCATAGGTTTTTCATAAATGCCCTTATTATTTGGAGTAAATTCTCTTCTGTTATCAGTTTGTTATGTGTTTTTATGATGGAAGGGTCTTGAGTTTTTTCAAATGCTTTATTCTGCCTCTATTGAGATAAGCATGTGTTTTATCTTCATCCTATTATTAATATGGTATATGACATTCATCAATGTTTATATGTTGAATCAACCTTGCATTCCTGGGTTAGATGCAAGGTGTACAATCCTTTTTACATAGTGCTTAATTCAGTTTACTAGTGTTTTGTAGAGAATTTTTATGTCTATATTTGTAAGAGACATAATTGTTTACTTTTTTCTTGTGATATCTTTCCTGATTTTGCTATCAAGATAATAATGGCCTCATATATTTAGTTAGAAAATGTTCCTTCCTCTTTTACTTTTTTGGAAAAGTTTGAAAAAGACACATACATCAGTGTTAATTCAATCAGTATTAATTCATCTACAAATGTTTGGAGAAATATACCAGTGAAGCCATACAGTCCTGGGCTTTCCTATGTGGCAAAAAAAAAAAAAAAATTACTGACTGAATCTTTTTACTTGTTATTAGTCTATTCAAATTTTTTATTTTATGTTGAGTCAGTTTTAGTGATTTGTGTCTTTCTAGGGATTTGTTCATTTGACCTAGGTTATCTAATTTATTTGTACATAACTGTTCCATAATAAACTTCATTATTTCTTTAAGTTTATTAGTAATTTTTCCTCTTCCATAGTACTATCCCCTTCTTCATGGTATATATTTAAGGGTCATAAGAGCCAGCTGAGGGGCTCCTACTAGTCAATACTGGTACAAATTAAGCACCAAATATATAATGACATAATGGGTTTCACCCATTAAAAATAATAAGAAATAATACATTTATACTAATATAACTAGTATAAGTAAATAAATTATTAAATTAGTAAATACAGGAAAAGGGAAAGTCTTTCTTAAAGGAGCACACCAACTAAATATAGAGGGAATTATGAAGTTAGAAAATCTTCATTAATACTAAAACTAGTGAATTTAATGTTTAATGGGGGAAGTATATTTATATGGTTTCAAAGTATCTCCTCAAAATCTCTATTGTAAAAGAGAAAATAGTAATTTTACAGTTAAGAAACCTGGTGAACACCATGTTCATATTCAGTTTATATCGCTAATACAGGGGATAGGGAATGATGTCATTATCGATTCCATACTTTGAAGACAGTACATCACTCCTATTATTGCTAACAGCAAAAACAACATGAAAATAGCTATGAAGAAACATTAGACAAATACAAATTGATGGGCATTCTATAATGCCTGGACTCTTCAAAAACATCAAGATAAACAATGTAAAGACAATCTCAGAATTCTTCCATATTAAAATAGAATGAAGATTCATGACAATGAAATGCAATGCAATGTCTTAGATTAGGTACTGGACTGAGGGAAGTAACCTTGTAAGTTACATTATGGGACCAGTGGATGTTACTTAACCATTCTGTCTCATTTTCCTGAACTGCCAAATGGAGGTAAACCTGTGCATCATCTAAAGTTATTAGTGTATGAAATGAGATATCATTGTAAAATACATAGTGTAGGACAAGGCACAATAAATATTTAATACAGACTCATGGATAATGTAGTTTATTTATCCTCTATAGCCCTCTTATTTTATCCATGATTTATTCTTGTTGGGCTCATCCTACCAATTTAATCTGTGTTTACCATGTAATTATAGCTTTAGGGTCAATTTTGCAACTTTCCTAAACAGTGTCAGGTTGTGAAAACTTTGCTTCTGATATTTGCTTCTAAATATGACTGCAAGAGGTGCAACTCTGACACCTCTCTTTCTAGATTTACCCAGGCCCCCAAGCTATACCAGTTGATAATGTTGCAACTGCATTTCCCTGTTACATACATACTGTGCATGTGTGCACTCAGACTACATTTAAAAGGGTAATTCACTACTATGTGGTGACTTCTAGCTTCTTTTTTTCCTTCATTTTTCCCTCATAATACTTATTACACTTTAACATGGCTTATGTGTTTAATAGATTGCTCTGAGTATTTTCTGTCTGCCCTGACTGAAATGTGGCATCCTTGAGGGCAGTTGGTCTTGGCTGATTTTTCACTGATATATCTCCAGCATCTAGAATAGCACCTGACACTTCCTAGAGACCTGATGATATTTGTGAGTAATGATTTTTTTCATTTGTTAGGTTGATGCTCTTCTGCCACCTTTGATGAAACCTGAGTGTCACACACAGCAGCCACTGTGAGAACCTATGATAAATCATTATGCTGATTGGTATTTTTCAAACTCAGCTTTACCAATAAAAACTTAGAAGTTCTTGAGATCATATAGAATTATAAGACCTGGAACAAATTCTCTAAGATCCTGTTTGAGATACAAGAATTATAGGTAAGAGCAATCATTTGGGACTATAAGGAATATAAGGAAATGAAACATGTGAGAAAGTTTCTACTAAAAAAAGTAGATTACCTTGTTACCAAGAGATATGGGATCACTGGACAGTCTTTATTTAGGCACTAGGGACAAAAAGGAAATAGAAATGAAGTGATTTTAAATGTGGGTGATAGACTGTGAGGGGTAGAAGTCAGTCTCAAATCAGACCTGATAATATAGTGTGCCACAACAATTTTCTAAATATTTCAAAATGAGCAACACCTTAAATGTACACTTTCAAAGGAAAGTGTGAACAGGAAGATTTTTTTTTCATGCTAAGGAAACTCTAGTCCATAATTTCACAATTAAACTCTTGTTGGGAGATTTCTTCTGTCACGGGGATGTTCATGTATTATTCATCACACACAGTTGGAACATACTCACTAGAAGGACGGACATTCTGGTGATCCTTCCGCCAAGAATATTTACCCTCCCCCCACACACATTTTCTCCTCTATCCACAAGTCTCTAAATAGTATTAAGTCTCCACAATGATCTTTGATTTATGACAATGATGTGGGTTCTAATTATACTCTATACTGTGATCCAGGAAAAAAATGCCAGAAAAACTAGAAATTTACATGTGTTTTCTAAGTGTTAGTGTGCAGGGAAGACACTGAGTCTTTTAACCACCTGGGCTCTTCACAAACATGTGGGAGTAAGAGGTTTGGAGATAGATAGCTCAGATTTGGAGGTGCCGGGAACACACACCATTCATTATACCATCTTCTTTGATGTTCTGTACTGGGCAATATGACTGGACTTAATGTGTGATGGGAAATAGAATCATGGGTAAACCATTTACCAAGAACAAAACTTGACCTTAAAAATTAATTCATTTTAATTTAATTTAATTTAATTTAATTTAATTTAAGTAATGGCCCATTCTAACCCATTTCAGTTTCCTGGGTAGGGAAGCCTAGCTATGCTTCCATCTCTAATAAAAAGTGATCTGATGAAAGAAAAGACAGGCCTACTCTGGAAAGTCATATATATTCAGCCTCAAAAATGACAACTATATTGACCTAATTGACTGTAGACTCTCAAATTCAGTATATTAAAATTAAATGTTTTGGAGAATGTCAGAGGAAATCAGCATTTCCCTGTGTTCACTTTGTCCATAGAAAGGGGAACTTTTATTTATCTCCCCTGAAGGAGAAAATATTGGAATCAATACTTTTGCCTCTTCTCTGAACACTTACATTTTTCTCTTTGTGCACTTAATTGGAGTCCTCACTAGCTTAAAAAGGGCACTTAATTTGTTTCAAAACTGGAATCTGATCCCCCTGCTCTTACTTCCTGACATCTGAGTCTATGATAAGGGCATTGGACTCTGTTTTCTCAACTCATGCCTTAAAACATCAAGGCAAGCTTCTGCTCCTTATTCCCTGCTTCATACGAGAGAAAACCAGTGGCCCTATTTTGGCTTTAGTTAACTGGAACACCTATATTTAAGGATTACAGGTGCACCCCTAAAACACGTTAGTCATGTATAGGGGTAAGCAAAAGTACGTTTACAGTTGTGAGCACAGAAAACATAGTTTATTCTTTATTATACATTAATAATTTTCTCATTTTCCACACAAATAACTGTAAATCTACTTTTGCCAACCCCTGTATATACATATATCCATGCTTTTTGCTTTTACTCTGTTAGAACTCAAGACAGAAGAAGAGCATATCTTAGTTGCTCACCCTAACTTCAACAAAAACAATTGTATAATTCAAGCTTTCAGAGATTTCGAATTAATATTTGGTATGAAGCAGTATTTTAATATCCAAAACACATCCCCATAGATTGGATTTGTCTTCCATCAAGAATAGAATGAAGAGAGAATGAGGGGAAACCAAAGAAAGCTGGTAGAAGGTACGAGGCTGGGCATCAGGAAGCTTGATTATTTAGAGGACTAGTACTGCCTAGTCCTCCCTGAGCCAGCCCTGGAAGGGCATGTGTGGGCGAGCTGTATAATTAATTGAATTTCACAAGTGTGCTCACATTCCTGCTGACCTAAAGTGCCTTGTAAGAAGGGAAGCATCCCAGGAGGCCAAAGCAATGGTAAAGCCAAGGCTAGGCACTGCTGTGAGTGTTCTTTATCCAGCTCCTGGCTCAAAATAGCTTGCCTTTTAGCGCCCCAGAGAGAGGCAACACAGGCAAGGGAGGAATTGTGTGATCTTTAAGATACAGGCTGAAGGCCATCAACCTGCAGTAGTCCTTCCCCTCTCAGGGCCACAGAGGCCTCACCTGTAAAGAATATATTCTGAATACAGGAATTTTAAGTTCCTTCCAGCTGTGACACTACTTATCTAAAGGTTTGATGGTCAACTCAATCTTTCCTTTAGCATCAGTCCCCCATCCCCATTAATATGCATAAATCCTGCCTCATTTATCCATTTAGTTATTAACCAAGAGAAGACACAGCTCTGCAGCAGGCACCTTATGAGGTCCTACAGAGGCTACTGTGTACAATCTTCACAAAAATAATATAAGGGATAACTGAGTAGTCTTACTTTACTAATTAGAAGATAATAACTCAAGTCATTTAGAGGACATCCACTGCTAACAAATTCACAAGAAAAAGAGCTCAAATTAAAATTTAAACTATAAATTCCAAAGCCAAGATCCATTTCCTCAGAACTCTTCTCCCTGCACAAAACTGAATTGCTTCTGTGACCATTCCCATAATGTCATTACTAAATACATATTTATTAATAAATGGCTTTCTAAATGAATATGTGATTTATTGGGTTATATTTATTAGAGCATTCGTTCAGTGAGCAGAAACATTATTGCTAACAACATTTCTTACCAACAAATTCTGACTTCTTCAAATAATATTTCTAAAAATATTCTGCATGACCTTCATTTATTCATACATTCATGCATTTTCTTTTAAAAAAAATGATACATACAAGATGCTAGGCACTGTGCCAGGGGTTGGTCCAAAGAAGAAATACTCCCTGAATACATAGCACATACTGGCTTGTGGAAGGACGGCCCAAATTAAATGACTATGGAGAGGTCACAAAAGGGCTCTGAGGGAAAGTTGCCCAGGGAGCTGAGAGTGTGTCCTGGACAAACAGCTCAGGTTTTCCTGCTTGCATGTTGGTTCAGCTGAGAGTTACAGGATGCGCAGGTTTTAACCAGGTGAGGGGGACCAAGATTGCAATCAGTCTGTACAGCAGAGAGTACATGCATCGGTGTTTCAGTGGGAAGGAGCATGGTCCACTGCAGAAAGACAAAGAAAACTACGGAAGCTGAGATGAGCCTAAGAGGAGGCTGAGGTCCCCACTTCTCTAGAGCCTTTCTAATACCTACAGACATTTCTACACTCACACTCATCAGGACCTACTTCAAGCACCATTTCTCTGGGGAGCTCCTTCTTGACAGGCTGATCCCCCCATTCATAGTCTGCAGCTCACTCACACCATGTTCCAGGACTTCACATTGTGTAATTTTCTCTGGGTTCAACCTCATTGATGTCTCTTTTTTCTTCTGCAGAATTATCATTAGTGTACAAACATAACCTAATATTTCCTGTCTTAAAAACCTACTGCACCAATAGTCACAATTTCTTAACATCTGCCACGATGCTTCACTTTTTCTTCTTATAGATAAAATTTTTTTTAAATTTGTCTGCATAAGCAATTCCTTACCTCTCCTTCTCTCTGTTTCTCTCTCTCTCTCAACACACACAGAGGCACAATTTTTTAATTGGAAAACATAGGGTGAGGCAAAAGAAGTAGGTTTACAGTTGTTCGTATGGAAAATAATATAATAATTAATAAATAATAATACAAGAATAAACTTTCACATACTCACAACTGTAAACCTACTTTTGCCTACCCTTGTATATCACAATTTCAAAAATGCAACAACCAATTAACTGCCACCCAGGTGAAAAACAGAATAGAATGCTGTCAGCACCTCCGAGCCTCCCCTTTGCTCTTCTCAATTCTTCCCTCTCTACGTTCCAAAGTTAACTATTTTTACTTTTACTTAAGCACTTTCTTACTTTACTGTGTAGTTTAGCCACCTATACTTACATCCTTAAATACCATAGTTCAGCTTGCCAGATATTTTAAATTTATATTAACAATTTTTGGACCTAGTTTCTTTCTATCAACATTGTGTCTGTGAGACTTGCTATGTTATTGCACAAAGCTATAATTTATACATTTTCATCATTAAAGTTTATATTATATAAACATGCTTCTTTATCCATTCCATTTTGATAGACTTGAATTTTTCACATCTTAGGACTCTTAAAAATAATGTTGCTATGAACATCCTTGCACATGGATATTGGTACATACCTACAGACTTTTTTTGAATGTGCAGATAGATATAAAAGTGAGGAATATAGGCTTTATATATCTTCAACTTTAATGGATTATGCCAAATATTTCCCAATACATTATACTAACTTATACTTCTACTAGGAGTGTGTAAGAGTTTCTTCTGTTCCACATCATATTTTTCAACATTCTCTTTCTTTTTCTGTTAGCCATTCTGGTGAGTAAAGTATTGTATTATACTGTAACTTAAATTTACATTTATCTGCTTATCATAAAGTTGAGCACTTATATATATTTTAAAATATATTTACTGACCAATTGGACAAAAACTTTGGTAAAATATTAGTTCAGTTTTCTTACCCATATTTCTATTGGGTAGTCATTTTTCATAATGAAGTAATTATACATTCTATATGTGAGTGCTTTGCTGGTTATATGGCCTGAAAATATCTTCTTTCACTCCGTAGCTTTGTTTTTTTCTTTCTTAATAGTGTCTTTTGTTAAACAACATGTTAACTTTAATACTTTCCTACTTTTATATTTTCCTTTATATTTACAGATATTTATGTATTACTTTTTCAAAGTTTTTTTATACCAAGATTGCGAGCATATTTTTAAACATTATCTTCCAGAAGCTTTATTGTTTTGAAATTTATAAATAGATTTATAACTCTCCTGAAATTGACCTTTGTATTTTTGTATTTTGAAATTTTCTTTACCACCCAGCATGTAATCAGAGTTGGTAAATGTTTCATGTATACTTGAAAGTAATGTTTTTTTTCTGTGTCTGTTGGGAGCAATGGTCTATATATAACCTATTCTGTCAAATTTGAAAATCCTTCTGTTCAAGTCATATATGTCCTTACTGATTATTTTGCCTGTTTCTTTTATCAGTTTCTTAGAGAGGCATGTTAAAACTTTCAGTTATGACTTAGATTAGTTTATTTCTCTTCGTACTTCTGTCAGTCTTTGACTAAATCTCTGTTGTTAAGATCATGCATATTAGAATTGACGATTAAGCTGTTGGCATTATGAAATGTCTCTCTCTATCTCCAGGCCTAACCATTTTCTTGAACTTATACATCCAACTGTCCACTCAACAGCCCTACTTGATGATCTAATGGGCATCTCAAATATTACATATCTGAAACAGAAGTCCTGATTTTCCCTCTTAAACCTCCTTTTTCTCTTGATTCCTGCCTTTTAACAAATAGCACTGCCATTATTCCTCTTACTCAATTCACAAACTTAAAAACATTTCATGATTTCTCCCTTTTATCCCCAAAATTTACTAGGTTAAATCCAACATGTTAACCAAGCTATGATCTTTCTAATTTCCAAGTCTGTGAACATGTTACTTTACATGGAAAATGACCCATTTAAGAATTCTGAACTCTAGAATTATAAAAGAATAAATCTGTACCCTTTTAAGTCACTACATTTGTGGTAATTTTTTTTAAGATTGGTGTCATAGATATTTTATTTTCCTTTTCTGGACATGTTTAAGTTTTAACTTTTTAAAAGTATATTTTATTGATTATGCTGCTACAGTTGACCCATATTTTTCTCCCCTTAATCCTCTTCTGACCTGCACTCCCCCTCCCTCAAGCATCCCCACCCCACAAGTTTGTGGTGATTTATTAGAATAGCAACAGAAAACTAACATACCAACATTCTGAGAAATCTAAACTGATATGTAATTTTTCATGGTCTGCAGTCATAAGAAATGACTCTTTTTAAGGAACACTTTCCAAAGGCTCAAGTCCCTGGATGCTAACTGGGGCTTTGCCTTAGAAAACCAGGCAAATATTTACACATTAACTTTAGAATTTAAAGCAATGAAAAAGGGGGGAATTTGATTCCACAAAAATTATGTATTTGCAACAGTTAGCCATGAATTGCTAAATTAGAAATAGAATTCAAATTTTCTTTCATCCCCATTAATGTTCTTTTTTTTTTCTGCTGGCTTTTATTTATTGAACCTCTGTATATTATTCTAAATCAGCTAAGACCAAATTAGTTTGAACAGTTTAATTCCTTTCTAGAACTATCGATTTATAATTTATATTAGAGGGTAAAACTTAATAGTTAAAAAGTGTTGGGGGGTGGGCAGGGCAGAGGAGAGCCATGGGGAAAAATGGGGACAACTGTACTTGAACAACAATAAACTTCTTATTTAAAATAATAAAACAAAACAAAATAATTTTTAAAAAATAAATTTTAAAAATGTAGTTCATGGAAGAGAGAACTTCTAATTATTTATTTATTTAACCATTTATGTAATCCATAATCTATGTATTTATCCATTCATTTACCAAGCAATTATTGAGTGGTGAGGATGTGACAGTTGTAGAGATTGAACATGGGATTGACTTAGGAAAACAAGAAGTCTCACAGAATTTTCATTCTAGAAGGAGAAAACAGATGATAAAGACCCAAAATAAATAATAAACTGCCAAGTAGTGACAATGACCACTACTGTGATAGAAATTACTGGGGCCTTGAGGTTGTCATAAGAGGCTCTATGAGAAAATAATATCTAAGTTTATGTCTGAATGAAAAGAAGGATCTGGTCACAGGGAAAGAGCTTTCCAGGTAGAGGGAAGAGTAGCTGTTGCAGGGTGTTGTGTGATCAAATGGGTTTAATTTGCACTGTGGAATGCAATGCGCAGGGTAAGACAGACATGTTTATAAATTATGGTTTTATTATAAAATGGATATGTCATTATAAGCATGTTACTTATCTGACTCAATTTTTTATCTCTAAAATGGGATAATAAAACATATTCCATTGAATTGTGGCAAAGAATAAATTAGATAAAACTTGCAGAAATGTTTAGCATATATTATAGAGGAAATGCATTCTGTTTTCTTTTCCTTTAAAAGATAAATCAAATCATGCTTAGTCTGGTGCAAGTCTTTATTTGAAAGGCACCCCCTGAGTCTCAAAGGGGCATAGGGGAGTGGAGTTAGAGAAGACCCAGGAAAATCTAATTGCAACTGAGAAGAGAGATGAAATGACAAAGCTATGGGCAGCCAGTAATGGCTAAGGAAACATCTCCACTCAGAAAATAGAGCATTGAAATGAAAAATGGTTACAGAAATAGCGGGGTTATGCTGATCTGGTGATCAACATCAGAGAGAAAAGGTATAATTTGTACAACGTCCAACTCTCATTTGTCAGTTTAAGAACAATGTCCTCCATTTGATTATTTTCCCAAACCAACTAATTAAAAATGCCTTTTCCCAGTGAGAGACTGTGATTGACAACAACCTCTCTTAAACCTGCAGCTGTTAAACAGTGTGTTTCCTTTATTCTAACATTTTCACTTATAATGGATGAGTTGTCATCACTCTGTGAAATTATCTAAGCAAAACCTATGCCCTCTCCAGGCTCTTTGGGATAATAAGCACCAAGCCCTCACTACTGAGCAGGCTGAGAGCAGCCAGAGTGGAGATGGGGCCAATGGCTTAATACCAAGAGCTTGCAATGGTGCGTGTGTCAAGCACCATCAGAAGGCACAGCCACAAGGCCAGCTGCAGGAAACCTATGAGTTATTCCTAGGAAGAGTGCCCATAGCAGTTCCCTAGAGGAGGCAGAGAAACCCAGACTCCAAGGGGGTAAATGAGGATATTATTAAACATCTGTCATGTGCCAGATTCTTCACCGAGGATTATCAGGAATACATATTTCATCAAGAAATGCTATCTTTCCTTAAAGATCAGACATCTCCATCTCATGATTATTGCTCAATGATTGCAATTTATCCTACATCCTCACCACCCACTGGAATTGACCTTCCCATTGATCAATAGAGTATTTACATCTTAGACTCTTGCAAGGGCAAGTCCTTGACCTTCTTTATCTTGGGTAATATGATAAATAAAATACCATTTTCTTACCATTGTTTTTCTGTTCTGTATTAGTCTCTATTCTCAGGTCTTTGTCTATGTCTATTCATTAGATACTCGAGTTTCCTGAGATTGCTTTTGAGTCTCTTCTGTTCTCTCTTTGCATGTTCCTGCTGGCAATACCAACCATACTCAGGGCACCAGCTACCAAGCAAATGCTGAACAGTCTTTCTGGAATAAATGTGTTCTCCAACTCAAAATTCACAGACAAGTACATGGGTTTTGAATAGACAAATGAGCATAGATATAAAATCTCTTGGCAACTCTGAGCATCAAATGGATGGTTTATATCACCTGACTACCTTACAATGTGAACACAAACATCACAAACACAGGTGATTATAATGAATCTAGAGCCATTTTATTTAAATTTCCACTTACCTCCAAACATGGCAACAATTTTACAATTTGAAACAGCACAAGTCCTGATCCCATGATAAGGAAAAGCATACTAACTCACACATCAACTGGCATCTCCTAGCTTTTTGATACCTTGTTAAGGTTGCCTAGATGCCCATCCCATATTTTGTAAAACTTTTTTAAAGATTGTATTTATTTATTTTTAGAAAGAGAGGAAGGGAGGGAGAAAGAGTGAGAAAGAAACAGTAATATGTGGTTGCCTCTCACACACCCACTACTGGGGACCTGGCCTGAAACCCAGGCATGCGCCCTGACTGGAAATCAAACTGGTGACCCCTTGTTTTGAAGGCCCTTGGTCAATCCACTGAACCACACCATCCAGCACTATTTTGTAAAATTCTAGCTTTGTCAGACACTGTTTTCAAATATACAAGAAGACAGGTTCTCATGATGACCTTTGGCATTGATTTCAGCAGCTACTGGATTTAAATAATTTCTGGGTTACTTTCTATAAATACTGTTTTCAGCTCCATAGCATATTTCTATGAAGAACATTCTCTTAGATTCTCTCTCTCTCTCTCAACACACACATATAGGCACACCTTCATTCTTAGATGTGGATTTTACTGACAATTGTGTTTGTATATTACAGACTTTAAGAAAATTGGTTGTAGATGGTAATGGAGACATTAAGAAAAGTTGTAACCTAGTAACATGCAAAACAATAGATGTCTCTGTTTTTAATTTTTTTCTTTTAAAGATTTCCTATTCAGATAAAATGTAGACGAGTTTCTCTTTGATTCTTCTCACTAAAAACCATAACTCCTGGAAATAATGCAAAAGACAATCAAGAAGAACTCTGAAAGTTGAAAAGAGAAAGTCATACTGACTAAGGAACCCAGAACTAAAGGAAGATCATTGTAGGGTAAGTGGAGGTAGTCTGGCTTCCTCACCCAGGTGTCTGGATAACTAATGGATGCAGTGTTCCCATAGCCTTGGAGGGCCCTGATAAGTAGTGTTCTCACAGCCTTGAGACTGGGTCCGATAAACTGTTCCCATAACATGAAGTGGGTTCGCATGCACAGAATTATTATGTTATATAATGTTCTGGCATTTTTCTGGCTTTGTTCCCCTCTAATACTTACACAACTAGGGGCTTCTCACCAGGGTGATCATGAAAGACACACACAATGGGACAGGTGCCATAATGTATGCCACGCTAGAGAGCAAGGGCCATGACGTGTGACATACAGGGAGACATGCAGATTGCCAGTGTGTATGGCTCACCTACTCATGAATAAAGGCATGGCAGACATCCCGACAGCTCTGTGAATATTATTCCATCTGTGTGAATACCATAGACCTGCCCAGCCTTGAAAGGTCACAACACAATCATAAACGCAGGTCACCTCAGCCCACCCAATAATGGAAATTAATTTAGATTCAGTTTTTTCAAACCCCCAACCTACCAACAGAAAGCAGCATGGGTAAGATCATTTCTCTGCCAGACTGGGTGAGAGTCAGGTGAGTTTGAAAACAAAATATATCATGCCACACAAGCAGCCTGGTCTGGAAGCACTACTCATTCCTCTGGGCTTTGGATTCCCTTTGCCCATCTAGAGGCACCAGGCAGTCCTGCCTGCAGGAACCGCTCCAGATCCCCAGGAAGCACCAGCAGGGATTAGTGAGAGTCCCACCAAACGTGAAAGCCAAGCAGACCAAAACAATGCTGCAAATGTACTGACAAGTTAAATTATCTTTGAAACCAAAGCTCACCAAAGTAGTACAAAACCTGGGTGCTAAATCTAAACAGGGAGGCTGCCTACTGAAATGAGGTTTACATAGGATCCCTGGTATCCTATGATAAAAATGTCAGGTTGCAATTAAAAATCCAGTCATAGCAAGAGTCAGGAAAATTATAACTTGAAGGTAAAACACAATTAACTTATAACAACATTAAGATATATCAGAAATTGGAATTATGTGCCAAGGATTTTAAATGAACCATCATAAAAATGCTTTGACGAATAACTACAAATTCTTTAGAAGCAAATGGAAAGATGGACCATCTCGGCAAAGAAGCAGGAGTTATAAAAAAGGAACAAAAGAGAATCATAGACCTGAATAATACAATAACAGAAATTAAAAATAAATCATGAAAGGGGCTCAATACTAGAGTGGAGATGACAAAGATTAGAATCGGTGAAATTGAGAAGAGAGTCAATATAATCTACCTAATCTGGAAACATAGAAAAAACAGACTAAAATAAAAATAAACAGCCTCAGCTACTTGTGAAAAAAATAATAAAAGGTCACTATGTTAGCACTAACATTCATATTATCAGAGTTCCAGAAGATGAGAGGAAGGGGGTGTGTGTAGGAGACCATTCGAAGTGGCATGGGCCTGTAATAGAAGATAAAGCTGGCTCTGACCCCAGATAACTCCCTGCTGGCCCCCAGACCCCAGACAACCACCTGGTGACTAGTTGACTCCCTGTCTCGGACCCAGATAATTTCCTGCTATCTCTTTGTCCCGGGCCCCGGATAACTTCTGCCCTCTGCTTCTGTGTCCTTGGCTTCCACATTCCTGTGCTCACTGCTTGTACCATGTGACCCCACCTCTTCCTGCCTTGCTATAAGAGTATTTAATCACCTACCTAACCCCTCTTTAGGGCCCAGAATTTGGAGACTGTCTAGTCTGGGTCCAAGTGCGTGAATCAAGGCTTAGTCCGTCACCCCAAATCGTGTAAGAGTCCATTTTTCCACAACAGGCCCAGCTCTCACTCAGAAAGGCACAAGACCCACACCCACAGATAGGTTCTCCCATGGGGAATCAGGCCTGCAATGTGCCTAGGCCGCCTGAGTCTTGCTTTTGCTTAAAAAACTCCCTTACCCTGATTTGTGGCAAACATTTACTGCAAAGTAACTTCCTAAAATCCATGCTAAACCTTCCAAGGATGAGTGCAACTGTTTCAACTACTTTTCCCTTTTCATTTGCAAATATCCCTCTTCTGTGGTGGCATTGGCTCCTTTGTTTTCTGTAAAAGGTAACCTCCTAAAGCGAACCTGTGCAAAGTAAATGAGGACCATCCTGTAATGTACAAAAAAAAGAAATAAAGGCCTGTCAAGGTGGGGCTTTTGGATCCCCTTGAGAGAAAGAGCCACGCAGGCCCTTTTCCTCCACAGGACTCGGTAGTCCGTGTGAATTTCTCTCCCCTATTCACAATATCATGGACCCCGACAGCCAGGGTCCACTTCAGGTGTGCCTAAAAGTATTTGAAGAAATAATGTCTGAAACCTTTCAAATTTTAGTGAAAGACATAAACTTCAGGATTCATGAAATTGATAAAAGCCTAAATAAGATAAACCTAAAGAAATCCTTGCCAACACACACAATAAACTTCTGAAAACTGAAAACAAACTATTGAAATCATTGACAGAGAAACAACACTTTATGTAAAGGAGGAAACTAATTCAATCTGGGGACACAATGAGTTTCTTATGTGAAATCATTGAGACCAGAAACAAGTGGCACAATATTTTTCAAGGGCTCAAAGTAAAGAACTCTTAACTGGGAGTTCTATATTCAGTGAAACTCTCCTTGGAGAACAAAAAGGAAACAAAAGACATTCTAAGATGAAGGAAAACTAAAAAATTTTTACTGAATCTTGTCCTTAAGGATCTTCAAATAGAAAGAAAATGATTGAAGGAATGTTGGAACATTATGAAGGAAGAAAGGACTATGGAATGAACATCAATACAGGTACATACAATAGACAATCTTTCTACTCATGAGTTTTTAAAATCATATTTGACAATAAACACAAAAATTAAAAATTATATACTTCACTCAAAGTGATAAAATTTCTTCATTTGACTTGCGACCACAGATTTTTCACCGGCACTTGTGGCACAGAGCTCCTGGCTTCACACTATTTTCATATGTGTGTTTTTTTAGCCTCTTTTTAGCTTGTTCTAAGAAACTTCATGTTTTTCTCCGCACATTAAGCAAAGGAAATATTGCTTTTGCCATCTTTGGAAATAATCTATCATATATTTTTTTCAGTTTTTGGACTATTATATAAAGCTTTTATTGACGTCCTTATATGTATGTGTGTGTTTTGTAGACATCTGAATACACTCTCTTGATTATGTATCTACCTACAAGTAGAATTGTGGAGTTAGAGGATTGGCACATCTTTTTTTAGCTTTAATAGACATTGTCAAAGAGTTATCTGAAGTATGGATAGGTTTGATTGTTCCAAAGTCTCACAAACCTTTAAAATTGGCAGTGTTTTTCATTTTAGATATATTTGTGAGATATAGACACATTCCATTGTGGTTTTAACTTTCATTTCTCTGATGACTAAAGATGACAATCACATTTCATATATTCATTGGACATTTAGATATCCTCCTCTGTAAAGTTCCTGTTGAAATACTTTCCCATATTTAAAAATAAATTATAGAGTAAATTCCATTGTCTTTTTCTTATTGATTCTTGTGCACTGTTATATGAAATTTCTAGACAATGCACCTTGTCAGACAGATAGGTGATAGGATAGATAGATAAAATACCATCTCTCAGGCATGCCTATTCAGTTTCTGGTTGCTGTTGTTTTAGATAAAAATAAATTCTTATTTGAATGACCAACATATTTTTCCTTTAATTATTTTGAGCTTATGTTCTGTTGTAAAAATTCTGTGCACCCCAAGGTCATGGATATGACCCTACATTTTATTCTAGAAGCTTTATTGTTTTATCTTTCACATATGCTTCATAGAGTAAGGGTAGGTTTGGGGTTTTTTTTTTTTGTTTTTTTTTTTACAGATGTCAAGTTACTCTATCATTTTTTGTTCAAAATAAGATTTTCCCTATTGAATAGTAGTGCCCCTCTCCTGAATCAAGTGATTATATATGTGGCATTCTACCTCTGTAACCCAGAGGTATATTTGTCTACTTTTTACTAGTCTGTCCTTGTGTGAATACCACATTACCTTTTTAAACAACATTCATTTTCACAGAAATAAAAAATATTAGGTAAATTTAAGGATAATTGATAACTTCACACTATTTAATCAGCATATTCATGACATGGGCTGTGCCTCCATCCATTTATGTAGGTCTTCTTTAATTTCTCTCAGCAATATGCTTTTGTTTTCAGTTCACAAGCATTACATATATGGCATTAGATATAGACTAGTTATTAGATATTTTATGGTATTTTAAATGTTAATTTTAAATGTCATTTTCCAATTTTGGTTGCTAGGCTATAAATACACAATTGGTTTTTGAGTACTGACTGCATATCAGTAGCCATTCACTAGTTAATTATGTTAGTTTGGGAATTCCTTGGTTTTTCTATCTATTGCCATCCAATAAAATATATTTTTTTCTCACTTTTAAACTGTGTTACTTATTATTTTTTCTTGCTATATGGAACAAGCTAAGGCTTCTCATACAATGTTAACTACAATAGTGATAGTAAACATCCTTGTGTTTCGTTTCTTTGTTATTCACCAAAAAGGGTTTACTATCTTTCCAATGTGCAAAATGTTTACTGCATGTTTCTATAAATATACTTCTTCATATTAAGAAAGTTCCCTTGTAATCATCATCTACTAAAAATTCTTGTTATGAAGTCATGTTAATTTTATCAAGTACCTTATTCTTCTCAAATTAAAATTATTTGTATTTTTATTCTTTCTTCTATTACTATAGTAAAGCATATTGGTTGGTTTTTTGAGTGACAAATCAACCTTGCAAGGCCGAATATACATTAACCATTTATCATGATGTATTATCCTTTTCATACAATGCTGAATTTTATTTTGTTAATATTTTATACACTATGCATATCTTTTCATGTGAGTTATGATATATATTATTTCCTTATATTTTACTTATAATGATTTAATATCAATATTATAATTGCCTCATCAAAATGAGTCACAATGTACTACATCTTTGTTTATTCTCTACATTATTTTATAAAAGATTTTTATGTTTCTATCTTAATTACTTAGAAGAATTCAGCAGTAGAGCTATATGATATGGGCTTGGAGGTTTCTTCATGTGTTTGTTTTGTTTTTGTTTTATTTTAGAAGTTGAGAGAGTTTTTTGTTGGTTGAAGTATTTTGAATGATAAATTTAATAAATTTCATAGGTGAAAGAATTTCTATCTCTTTAGATATATTTTTGGTAAGCTATATTTTTAAATAATTTATTAAAAATGTCTCAATTATTGCCCTGGCTGGTGTAGCTCAGTGGATTGAGCGCAGGCCTGGGAACCAAACAACCACGGTTTGATTCCCAGTCAGGGCATATGCCTAGGTTGCAGGCCAGTTCCCAGCAGGGGACACACGAGAGGCAACCATACACTGATATTTCTCTCCCTCTCTCCTTGCCTTCCCCTCTAACTAAATAAATAAAATATTTTTAAAAATTTCTCAATTAAAATTATGAGCATAAACGTTTATCATCTTTCTAATGTCTGTGGGCCTGAAAATGATACATTTTCATTCTTAGTTTTGGCAATTTTGTTTTTCTCTGCTTGGATTTGATTAGTCATGTTGGTGGCTTATCACTTATTAATCTTTACATACAGTTGATTTTTGACTTTTTTTCATAAAGTCAGTTGTGTAACTGTTTTTCTTTTTATACTGTTCTTCAATTTTTATTATTTCATTCTTCCTACATTACTTGGGATATACTATATGTATGTATATGTATTTTGTGTGCATACACAGACACACAAAATTTTTTCTGCTTTTTACTTCTTGAATGTCTGTGCTTCTATGTGGTATCCCTTAAAATTAGAGAAGTCCTCATTTTATGTAATTATTTTTGCAGTGCATGTCTTGGCAATGAATGTGGTCAGATTTTGATTAAAATGACATTTTCACCTTTATTTTTAAAGGGTAATTGCAGGACATAGGATTCTATGTTAGCATTTTTTCCCCTTTCTGCACTTTATTTCATTGCTTGTGGTTTCCATTGCTTTTGTTAAGAAGTCAGTAGTTTTTTTTATTTTAATAAGATTTAATTTATTTTAGAGTTGGTAAAGGAGGGAGAAAGAGAGTGAGAAAAATATCATATCTGTTTGCCTCTCACATGTCCCCTACTGGGGACCTAGCCTGCAACCCAGGCATGTACCCTGACCGGGAATTGAACCAGCAACCCTTTGGTTCACAATCTGGTACTCAATTCACTGAGCCACACCAGCCAGGGCAAGAATCCAGCAGCCTTATTACCATTACTTCCTCAAAGGTAATGTGCCATTTTTCCTTGGGTCACCATTAAGTTTTTCTCCTTATATTATCTTTCTGAAATAAGAAATACAGGGGTAGTGTGTTCTTTGTATTTATCCAGATTTGGGTTTGCAGAGCTTTTTGAATATGTGGGTCAATATCTTTCTTCCAGATTTCAAAGATGTACTAATATCTTATCTTCATATGCTTTGTCCCATTCTCTTTCTTTTCTCTCAGGAGTCATAATTGGACTATATTAGACTTTAAATTAGTTATCACATCTCAAGTTGTATTTGTCTTTTTGGTTTCATTTTTCTTTGCCTCACTATGCATTATTTTCTATTGTTCTGTCCTCAAATTTACTAACTGGTATGCCCAAGGCTATAAATTTATTCAATAAATTATTAATTTTGGATATTGATTTTGCAGTTATAGGATATTCTTAAATTCTTTCTATCCTAATTCATTATAGAAGTAATCCATTTTTCCTTCTAATTTTCCATCTTTTTCCACTATCTTTAATATACCTACATACTTGATTTGAAGCCCTGTAAAGCTAACTCTATTGTCTTTCTCTGGATCTACTTCTATAGATTATTTTATCTCTCGACAATGTGTAACTTTCCCAATTCTTTCAATATTTTGATTTATGATTAAATGCTGCTCATTGTGGTCATATAGTAGAGGTTCTTAATCATGTTGTGTTCCTCCAAAGAGTGTTAAGTTGTAATTCTTTTAAGCAGTTGAATCTTGGCACCTCTCTTTGCTCTTATTTAGATGTAGTTTTAGGGTTTGTTAAAGTGAATATATTTCAATTTTACCTTTACTCATGAAATGTATCTTTACTTTTACTTTTACCTTTACTTTTAGGGTGAAATTTTCACCTCACTCAAAGCATCTGGCCTTTTTATAATATTCATTAGTTATGAGGGTACATGAGACAAAAATATATAAATAGAACATCATTTGAAACATAAGACAGATTCTCAAGAAATTTTAATGTATTGATATGAAAATATGTTTTCGTACCACAGCGAAGTTAAATAATTAATACAAAAAATGAGAAAATAACCCATATTTCAAAGAAGAAATCTCAATACATATTAAGTAATATTGATAAATGAGTTGACCTAAATAATAATAAAATCCAGAATTATATAAATAAAAAAATGAAAATTTGGGGGCATAGGGGAGAATAAAATAAATTTGGTAAAATGCTAGCAAGACAAATGGTGTAGAAAAAAAGACAAAATGAAATTTAGAAATTATCAGAAATTTCAAAACAAATTTTCTACTGATCCTCCAAATCAGGTTATAGTATGGTATAAACAAGTTTATGCAAAGTTTTGTTAATTAATATGAAAGTACAAAGTTTTTGGAAAATTACAATTTAAAAAACCTAATAGAAGGAAATAGTAAGAATATATGAATGTTTAATTTAAAATGTTTTTACAAAAATAAAATTTTGACTTAGAAAGTATTGCTAATAAATTCCTCAAGACCTTTAAGAAAAAATCAATTTTACACAAATATTTCAGAACATGTGAATTAGAAAATATTTTCTAATCATTTTTATAAGACCACCATATCCCTTATCCAAAACCTACAAGGACATTACAATAAATAAAAGTATGTATCCCTCTTAAATATAGATGTTAAGGCCTTTTAAAAAGTATTATAAATCAAATTATACACATACAAACACATATTTACCAAACAGAATTTATTCCACAAGTGTAAGATTGGTTTTCATTGTGAAATAAATATATGTGAAACACAAAATTAACTGCATAAAAGAATGAAAAGAGAGGGGGTTGGAAGATGGTGGCAAGGTAGATAGGAGCAGATCCCTCTTGCTCGTGCACCCAACTGGGATACCTCACCAATCTTCTGAAGAAAAAAGTGAATAGCCAACAGAATCCAGGCTGATATGATGTTTGGAAGCCAAAGGTTGCAGAGGACATTTAAAAATGGATGTGTAAAACAGTAAGACTTGGAGCACTGAGAAGACCAAAAACAGATCCAGAAAGAAGTCAGAAGGCTAACACCAACAGGTGAGACAAATTTACTTTACTCTCCTTTGGAACTTGCATGGTATTATATTTTTGTTATTTTTAATTTTTATTTGTTTGATTTTTCTTGTTTCCATTTAGTTTTGTTTTGTTAGTTTGATTTCATTGTTTGATTGATTTCCTTTATTACCCCTTTCATATTGCACTTTAATTTATCTTCTTTCATTTCATTCGTATTCCAATAACATACTACTCTTGGCCTTTTACTTTTTATTCTTTTTATTCAAATTATACATTTTGTATCATATTATTGTTATTCCAAATCCCACTCAGCAACTTTCTCTGGTTTTAATCCATTTCATCATCTTCCTGAGCTTTATTACAAATGTGGTAAACATTACTCTCATACACTATGCTAAGTTTCTGTCCCTTACCCTCATTATAGCTCACCATCCAACCTCGCATAAGTGCTCTCCTTTCTAAAGTAAGATCACATTCTTTTTTCCTTCTAATAAGACTTTTATCACTTTTTCACCTTTTATAAAAAGTGACTAATGGGGTGAAATATCATGGTTATTGATGTACTTCTCCAAAGGATCTCCTATCTGTTATCTACTTGTTGTTATCTTAAACCTCATAGAATACTCTTCCACTGTCTTATTCCATTTTGCCTCCTCCGTGCCCCTGATCACATACAAGACAAGGTGGGATGTGTGACCACCAGTAAACACACTGGAGGGAATACACCAAGAGATAAAGCCCAAGTACAAGAGCACCCACACAATGGAAAATAGGCAATGCTAGATCATCCAGACAAGGAGATCAAAGAGACCACATGACTGAGTCCCACAGAACTCCTAACACAAAAGTTCACCCTAAAAACACAATAGGCAAAGCAGACCATCTGGAATCACAGAAACAAACCAAAAGAGTCACCTAAATGGGGATACCATAAAATAACCTGAAAACAAAAGGAATGGAAGACTCTCCAGTAAAAAAGCTAAATTAAATGAAGGCAAGCAAACTACTGGATATAGAATTCAAAAGAATGGTGATAAGAATGTTCAAGGAACTCACAGAAAACTACCAGGAACTGAGTGAGAACTACACCAGTATGAAAAAATATATATAAACTATAAACAAGAACCAGGAAGAAAAGAAGAATATAATTCATGAAATAAAAAGTATACTAGAAGGAATTATAAACAGGCTGGATGAAGCTGAGGACCAAATTAGTGAGCTAGAAGACACGGTAGAAAGAAATTCCCAGGTAGAGCAGCTGCATGAAAAAATAACACAAAAATATGAAGATAGCTTAAGGGAACTGCAAGACAACATGAAACAAAGCAACGTTTTAATTACAGGAATACCAGAAGAAGAAAAGGTGCAAGGGATAGAAAGCCTGTTTGAAAAAATAATAACAGAAAACTTCCTCAAACTGGAGAAGGGGAAAGCCATGCAAGTTCAGAAATCACAAAAGGTCCAAATCAAGATGAACCCAAAGATGTCTACACCAAGACATATCATAATTAAAATGCCAAGTTTTAAAGACAGAGAAAATCTTAAAAGCAGCAAGGGAGAAACAAGAAGTAACATAGAAAAGAACTCCAATTAGGCTAGCAGATGAATTCTCAACAGACACACTTTGGGCCAGGAGACAATGGCAGAAATTATTCCAATGAAAAACAAAGGCCTGCAACTAAGACTACGCTGCCTAGCAAGGCTCTCAATTAACATGGAAGGCAAAATAAGTAATTTCCCAGAAAAAAAAATTGACTGAAAGAATACACCTCCACCAAACCAGCACTGCAAGGTATCCTAAACAGTCTGCTTTAACAAGAGGAAGAAAAAGAGTGAAAGAGAGTGAGAGACAGACAAACAGGTATAAAGGGGCACAATGAATAAGTACCTATCAATAATAACATTAAATGTTAATGGTTTAAAGCTCCAATCAAAAGACATAGGGCAGCTGAATGGATAAGAAATCATGACCCACACATATGCTGCCTAAAAGAGACCGATCTCAGAAAAAAAGACCAACACAGAATGAAAGTGAAGAGTTGGAAAAAACTTTTTCAAGAATATGGAGAGCAAAAAAAAGCCAGGGTAGCAATCATTAAATCAGACAAAACAGACTTCATAAAAGGGACTTAAAATTAGACCCAGAAGGACACTTCATAATACTCAAGGTAAGAATTTACCAAGATAAAACATTATAACATATAGGCACCCAACATAGAAGCACCCAAATATATCAAGAAAATATTGAAGAACTTCAAGAAAGATATGGACAGAAACACATTTATACTAGGGGATTTTAACACCTCACTGTAAAAAAATGGACAGATCTTCCAAATAAAATATCACAAAGGATATTGCAGCATTGAAGAATGCCAAACCATACTTAAATGATGTATATAGAACCATCCATTCCAAAGAAGCAAAATACATTTATTTCAAATGCACATGGAGCATTTTCAAAGATAGACCACATGATACAACATGAAACAAGCCTCAAAAAATTCAAAAAAATTGAAATCATATCAAGCATTGTCTTGGACCACAAAGTCCTGACACTAAAAACAAACCTCAAGGAAAAACTCAAAAATACTCAAACTCATTGGAGATTGAATAGCATGCTATTAAACAATGAATTGGGTCAAAATGAGATCAAGGAAGATATCAAAAAGTTTCTGGAAACAAATGAAAATGAACTCACAACAACCCCAAACTTATGGGATACAGAGAAGGCAGTCCTGAGGGGGAAGTTCATAGTGATACAGGCCTCCTAAAAAAGACAGAAACATTTCAAATAAACAACCTAACCCTACACCTACAAGAACTGGAGAAAAAACAACAAACAAAGCCCACGGCAAGTAGAAAGAAGGAAATAACCATGCTCAGTGCAGAATTAAATGACATGGAGACTAAAAGCACAATTCAAGGACCCAAAACCCCAGTAGCTGGTTCTTTGAAAAAATAAACAATCAACAAGGCTTTAAGCAGACTCATCAGGAAAAAAAGAGAAAGAACCCTAATAAATACAATCAGAAATGAAAGAGGAGAGAGTACAACAAATACCAGAGAAATACAAAGGATTATAAGAAAGTATTACGAATATACCAAGAAATTTGAAAACCTGAGTGAAATGAAAAAATCTCTAGAAAAATATAATGTTCCAAAACTGAATAAAGAGCAAGCAGAAAGCCTGAATAGACATACAACAGTTGATGAAATCTAAGTAGTACGCAACAACCTACCAGCACATAAAAGTCTTGAGCTGGACTCTTTCACAAGAAAATTTTTAACCACTATTTTTTTCTAATACTATTGCAAAAAATGCAAGAAAAGAGAAGATTCCCAAAGTCTTTTTATGAAGCTATCATCATCCTAATCCCAAAACCAGATAAAAACACAAGAAAGAAAACTACAGACCAATAATGCTGATGAATATAAACACTAAAATCCTCAACAACATTTTAGCAAACTGCACCTAGCAATACGTTAAAATGATATTACACCATGATCACATGAGAGTCTTCCCAGGGATGCAAGAATGGTACTGTATATGCAAATCCATAAGTGTAATACATCATATAAACATGAAAGATGAAAATTACATGATAACATCAATAGATGTGGGAAAAGCATTTGATAAGCTACAGCACCCATTTATGATAAATGCTCAGCACAGTGAGGGTAGAGGGACCGCATCTCAACATAATAAAGGCCATATATGAGAAACCTAGAGGCAACATCATACTCAATGGGCAAAACTAAAAGCTTTCCCATTAAGATCAGAAACAAAACAAGAATGTTTGATTTCACCACTTCTATTCAACGTAGTATTCAAAGTCCTAGCCACAGAAGACAAGAAAAAGAAATAAAAGGCATCCAAGTGGAAATGAGGAAGTACAACTGTCACGGACTACAGATGACATGATAGGGTACATAGAAAACCCTATAGACCCCACCAAAAACTACTCAACCTAATAAGCAAATTCAGCAAAACACTGGGATACATAGTCAATATTCAGAAATCCAAGGCATTTTTGTACACCAACAATGAAATATCAGAAATAGAAATCAGAAAAAAATCACATTTGATATAGAAACTAGAAAAATAAAGTACATAGAAATAAACCTAACCAAGAAGATAAAAGACATCTTCCCAGGAAATTACAAAACAGTGAAGACAGACATTAAGGAAGACACAAATAAATTAAAGCATATACCAAGTTCATAGACTGGAAGAATTAACATCATCAAAATGTCTATACTATCCAAAACAATTTATAGATTCAATGCAATACCTATTTACATGCCAATGATATATTTTACAGATATAGAACAAACATTTCAAACATTTATAAGGAACCATAAACAACACCAAATAGGTGCAGCAATTGTGATAAAGAAGAGCAAAGTAAGAGGGATCACAATACCTGATATCAAGCTGTATTACAAAGCCATTATAATCAAAACAGCCTGGTACTGGCATAAGAACAGATATATAGACTAATGGAACAGAATAGAGAGTCTAGAAATAAAGCCAAGTCTCTATGATCAATTAATATTTGAAAACACAGGCAGAAACATAAAATGGAGTAAAAATTGCCTCTTCAACAAATGGTGTTGGGAGATCTGGACAACTACATGCAAAAAAAAAGAAACTTGACCATCAACTTACACCATACACAAAATAAGCTCAAGGTGGATAAAAGACTTGAATATAAGTTGTGACACCATAAAAGTCCTAGAGGAGAACATAGGCAGGAAAATCTCAGATACTTCATAAAACAAAATTTTCATCTGTATGCCCGCTAGAGAAATGAACATAAAAAAAAGAAATAATAAACAAATGGGACTTCATCATATTAAAAAGCTTCTGCACAGCTAAAGAAAACATCAGGAAAGTTAAAATGGAACCAAACATATGGAAAAATATATTAGCCAATGATACCTCAGACAAGGGTTTGAACTCTAAAATATATAAAGAACTCACATGACTCCACTTAAGAAAGGCAAACAATGCAATTAAAAATGAGCAAAGGACTTTCTCCTAGAATATACTTCTAGAACATACAGAGGCCTAGAAACATGAAAGGATGCTCAGCATCACTAGCAATCAGAGAGATGCAAATTAAAACCACAATGAGATACCACTTCACACGAGTTAGAATGGCCATCATAATCAAATCAACGAACAGGTGATGACAAGGCTGTGGAGAAAAGGGAACCCTAGTACACTGTTGGTGGGAATGCAGACTGGTGCAGCCACTGTGGGAAACAGTATGGAATTTCCTCAGAAAACTAAAAATGGAATAGCCTTTTGACCTGGCAATTCCACTGCTGGGATTATATCCTAAGAATCCTGACCAATTCAAAACAGCCTCTGCACCCCAATGTTCATAACAACACAATTTACAATAGCCAAGTGCTGAAAGTGACCTAAGTGCCCATCAGTATCTTGCTGGATAGACTAGTCTCATTTGCTGGCCTTTGCTTTTCATTACTTGGAATATTTCTTGCTATTTCCTTCTAGCTTGTAATGTTTCTGTTGAGAAGTCAGCTACTAGCCTTATTGGGGCTCCTTTATATGTTACTTCCTGTTTCTCCCTTGGTGCCTTTAAGATACTCTCTTTGTCTTTAAATTTTTCCATTTTAATTATGATGTGTCTTGAAGTGGGCCTCTTTGGGTTTCTCTTGATTGGGATCCTCTCTTTTTCCTGGACTTGTGTGGCTTTTTCTCTGATCAAATTAGGGAAGTTTTCCATCATTACTTTTTGAAACCGGTTTTCTATTCCTTGTTCCTCTTCTCCTCCTCCTGGTATCCCTATTATACAGATATTATTCCATTTCACATTGTCCTGCCTCTCTTAACCCTTCCTCATTCATTTTGAAATTTTTTTCTTTTTCTTGCTCTTTCTTGGAATTTTTTCCCACTTTGTCCTCCAGCTCATTTATTTGACCCTCTGCTTCATCTAGCCTGGATTTTGATTCCTTCTACTATGTTCTTTAATTCAAGAAATTGTCTTTTCACTTCCTCTTTGTTCTTGTTGATAATTTCTACTTCCTTTTTCATACTGATATAGTTTGCAGTAAGTTTATTGTAGTTTCCCTGTAGTTTTTGGTAATTCACAGTGAGCTCATTGAGCTTCCTTCTAACAATTGCTTTGAACTCAATATCTGCTACTTGACTTGCCTCTATTTCATTCAGTATTCTTTCTGGGGCTTCCTCCTTTCCTTTCATCCAGGGATTGTTTCTTTGTCTTCCCATTATTTGTGAATGTCTTCTTGTTAGTCTCTGCTTCTTAAATTGATCTATTCTGACTCCCTGAGTTTGTGGTGTGAACTTCCATGGTAGGAAACCTGTGAGATTCAGTGGTGCAGTCTCCTTGATCTCCTGAACTTGCTGCTCTTGGGATGCCATTTATGTTGGCTCTCTGGATGTAATTGAGTTTTGTAGTTGGGTCATTATTTGGTTGGTCCTTTTCTCCAGCTAGTTGACTGAGGGTCACTCTGCCCACTACATCTTATTTGCTGTTCTGCAGGTGCTGCCAGAACAAAACCACAAAGCCCAGGGAACAAACCCACCTCTGAAAAAATATCTCACCCCCTGCAATCTCAGTATCAACAACAAATGAACCAGTATTAATAAGGGTATGAAGAGATTAAGACTACTACAAGAAAAGAGAGAAATAACCTGTTGTATAAATTCTAGTGACTTAATAATGACAAACTTGCTTGACAAGCAATGAATGTTAAAAATGTATTCAGGAAAGAAAATATCACTAATCATGGAGAAGACCACAGTGAATTTCGTCTCAGCAGTCTTTAGTATTTACCATTGTTTTTTGTTTCTAGATCTGCCTCTTATATTAGATCTTCATATTAGATGTTGACCCTGTTTAACCTTAGGCCAACTTCTCTGAGACTGCCAGAGATCTGCTATCTTTGGTTTTCTCCTTCAGTTGTTAATCTGGTCACTTTGCACTCAACAGTCAGGCTTAAGCCCCATAAGGCAGAGCAGAATTCCTCCTGTGATTGGGGCTATTGTTTCCCCTCAGGCTGCTGCCACTCAGGGGAGAGTGGTCTGCCCGAGCATGATGGCTGCCACCATTTGGGAGCTGACTCAGCATTAGGATCCTGGAAGCTGCTCTCTCAGTTCTGTCCTTAAAGCTTCCATCCTCATTCTCTCCTTAGTTTCTCCAGCTCATTCTGGTCCCTCCTTCACCTGAACTTCGAGTCAGTGACAGCAGATGAAAACCTGTGTGTTGGCCCTTTAAACAGCTCTTTGCATCTCCAGCAGTCCATCTCTAGCAGAGACCAACCCTGCCACTTTTCACTGCCAGTTGTTATCTGTGTACTTTCTGGGCTCTGGTGTTCTAGGCTGGAGATCCCAGCTTATGGTTTAGACCTCACTCTTCTTAGGGTGATCCAACCAGCTGCTCAATTATCCCACTGGTGCTGCCACCTATGGGTGCCCAGCCAGCCCTCTCGAGCCTCCACCGCACTCCTTAGGAGTCTCCACAACTCCTTCATTTGTGCCGAAGTGGTTCTTTTGTCTGTCTGAGGTTGGAAGGCTTCTCTCTCGCTATTGTTCCATTGTTTGTTCTGGGTAATTTCTCCACAATTTAGTTCTAATTCCAGATTGGTCCTGGGAGGAGGATAGTGTGGCTTCCACTTACTCCTCTACCATCCTGCCCCCCTCCCATATTGTGTTGAATGAGGTAATAATTTAACTTAGCACCACAGCTGAGCAATGTGGTACTTAAACTTACAGTTCATTTCAGAAGTCAATAGACTATACAAAACCACATTTAGAAATAACAGCAAAGATGACATATCACCTGGAGATTCTAGACTTTGAGATGGGTACAGTGAATAATAAGACATCTCATTTTCCCTTTTGTCTCCTAAATTGCTAATGTATGCAAGTTAAATAAAGGAAAGATTGACCGTGCATGTATGACATTGTTTTGCTTTTAGACCTATTCTCTGATCAGAGTACAGAAAGATGCAATGTGAGGGCATGAATTAGGAAGAAGCAGAGCCATGGACAGATGGGCAGAGAGTTTTCAATAATGGGAGGTGGATTGAGGAGAAAAAGCCAAGATTATAATTTCAATAATTTGTCAGGGCAATAGCAGACCATCAGTAACTGAGTAATTACTGAGTAGCTCTCTCAAAAACTTTGATGGACATTCTAATCAGGTTAGATTAACACCAAAAAAAGCATGGGCATGATGTGGTGAGACAGAAAAAAGCTGGGCACAGCGTGTGCTGTCAGAGGGAAGGGTCATTATAGTGGGATGAAGAAAGCATGGACTTTGGAGTCAGGAAGGTTTAGACTGGAGTCAAAAATTAATCACTCTGTCAATGTTTGCCTTACTTGCCTGGATTTTGACTTTTTTATACTCAGATGAGAATGTTGTGAGTTCATACAAGGATGTAAATTGCGCAACTGCTGGCTTATGAGATTTCAGTATAAGTGAAAGTTGTCTTAATTAGTAGAAGCAGTTAGGGGACTGCCTTAACAAGACACAGGATTCTTTCACTTAAAATCTAGGCACTTAAGAACAAATTGAGAGAGTGATGGTGAACTAGAGGTGAAAAAGGTAGAAGCTCAAGAATGACGTGCTAAGAGATCAGGATCAAAACAGCAATAACTAATGGAGAGAATTTCAGACGCAAAGTTAGTTTCACTTAAAGATAAACCATAGTCCCAGGGTATGCACTATTAGAGTTCTACCCAATGATATAAAATTCACAGAAGACATCAAATCAAACACTTGGGAAGGAAAACAAAAAGGCAAGTATCCTGTTTTGATGGCAACTGGTTCACTCACGTTAAATACACAGCATGTGGCTGCCAGCCCAAGAAGGTAAAGTGGATTGGGGCAGAAATAAAGACCCTAAAGGCAGCAGGGAAAATAACACTAAATGGTAGTGGCCAGCCAGAAAGATGAAATACACTTGATGAGGCTTAAATGTGAGAGGTGCTTGGCCTGGAAACTACCTGCTCTGTGGTGGAGGCTACATCCATGACCAGAAGATTCCCGTGCACTGAGCCTATTTTGCAGAGAATGTTATTAGTGCTAAAAAATAGGCAAAGCTCCCAAGAGCAACTGCCGAGTCTTCAGAGATGGTCCAAAGCAAAGAAAGTATTTCAAGCTCTCTTTCACACAAACATTGATCACACCTCCTGTGCTGTTTGGTACGATTCTACTGTAAATGATTTCACAGCACTTGGTGTACACTGATTTCTGCCAAATGCAAAGAGTCCTTGAGCTTCTACTATTTGCTCAGGCCTGTAGTCCTGCAAGAAAGAGGAGGATTGTGAGAAAGTCACTCTCTTCAAGAAGTACACTATCCGGAAAGAAAATGTTAGTAATTAAATATGTATAAGAAAAAGTAGAGAGTGATGAAGCCACTGCAGACAAAGAGAGATGTTACTATCATTCATGAACTATAATAGTATATCTCAGGCTGCCTAGAGCTGCCCTTTGCATATCCATCTTGAGGGACTGTGTTCTTTGTTTGGCATTTGATTTTTTTTCTCTCTGTACTCACCCCTTGCAAGCTAGTGGCTTTACCATTTTACCTATAGTCCTGCAGTGTTATCCAGTCCATATGCAGATCTGCTATTAGGGGCTGGGGCTTTATTTTGGGCTTATATGTCAAATATCACCCAGCAAATATCACTCCGCTGATCCAGCACTGTGTTAGCAAGAGACCGAGTCAATCCTAGGTGAACTTTTAAAATCTTTCTTCATCTAAGGCAAGCACAGCTTCATATAAGCCACAGCTCTGGGACATTGTTCACAGAATCTTTTTTCCCGGTATGAGAACCAGGTGCAAGAACTCTGCCCTTGTTTCATGAGATGTACTGGCTCAGGACCCCACCCCCATGCAGAGTGCTTTGGTTCCCAATACCCCACAGTTTCACATTGACACCACCTGCTTCTGCCTGCTTCCAGGTGTAAAACTAACTCAACAGGCAGATTACAGAGGCTTCAGCTATGCTCTGGGCCCCAAAAGGTTCCTCTTGTTGGTGAGCACAACTCATCCATCACTGCTGTTTTTAAACCAAAGGGAGGTTCAAGGCATGAACTCCCAGTGCCATTCTGATCAGTGGTCCATGTCATCTCATTTCATCTCCAGGATATTGTAGGGGAGTCAACAATGCCATCAACTGTAGACTTGATTTCATACAAAAATTATTAGAATAAAAAATTCACAGTCAGTCAGTTACACTAAAAGAAGTGGGGGTTAACATCTGTATTTGGCAGATGAATAAATTGGCTCAAACAATTACAACCTGACCAAAACTAAAAGTCTAGTAAGGTTAGAACAGAAAACTGACTCTGCATCTGTTGGGCTTCAAAGCCCACAGAATGTGTTGCTTTTGTGGTTAAGGGGGAATAGGGCTCCTTTTAGCCACACACACAGGTTTGTCTTAGTCCTTGAAAAATGACAAAGGAATTAGGTTTTTTTAGACAATGGGAACCTATAGGGGCTAAGCTTCGGAAATCAGAAAGACCAGATATATTTCCAAAAAAAACTCTCCCTCAACACTAAAGCATTCTTCTCTCCAATTATCAGTGAGTTAGTCCATCCACACCCTGAATTTCAGTTAATTCACACCTTTTAGTGACTATTACTAGGTGTCAATCACTAGATATTGAGATCATGCAAAAGATTAATAAAATCTTATTTTGTCTGTAAGGATACCAGAGACTGATAAGAGAATAAGATATCTTACAAAAAAACATGTTCACTACTGTCTATATGTTAAAAGAATTATGATAGCTAAATTACCAGGTAATATTGGAAGCACACAGAAAGATATTTTCAACATTCTTTAGATAAAAAGGAAAGGCTTCAGAGAGCAATTGACATGTGAGCTGGATCCTGAAAGTTTTTTAGAGTTTCAGGACGTGCAAAAAATATGGGCTGTGGGTGTTCAAGGTTGAGGGAACAGATGGTGCAAAGGCCAAAATATAAAGCACACAATACTGCTTTCAAGAACTGCAAATGGTTCTCTTGGTCAGACCCCTTCCTCCACTTCCTCCTCCCAGCCATGAAGACTGAGGAGGGGTGGGGATAACAAGGAATAGGTTAAGGCTGGAGAAGTAGTTTGGAACTACTTGCCCCTTGACTAATCCCAGCCAAGGCTCAGCTCAGGAAGTATTAGGAATCCAAGGGCCAGAAGCAGATAAACCAATGGGGCTTAAGCTGTGAAGCTGCTGTTCTCTGTTGCAGGCTTGTTACTGGCCTTGTCGACAGCACTCACTGAGGTGTGTGTGTGTGTGGCCTCTGATGCTAAAACAAGAACATGTTTCTCTCACTGCTTTTCCCTGTCAATACAAAGTGGTCCAGACACTGCCTCATTATCCTTTTTCCATATAAGGGAGAAACACAAAAAGAAGTGGCTTGTAAAGAATGATGTCACACCACAGATATGTCAGGTGTCGTCCTGGAGACATGCCATACAAACAGCATGCCTTTTGACCTGCTTCATTCTAGGGCATCAGGGGAGGGAAGGAAATGCTGGGAGGACACTGAGGGACAGCAAAGAAGGGCAAGTAAGAGAAGGATTTGGGAAAGGTGCTGGGGGTGAGGTGGGGCAGGGGTCATGAGGACACTGTCAGCTGATAAATCTTTTCTTTTGCTTTTCTGTTCATTTCTAAATTCATCACATTGTCTGATTTCATACCCAGCACATCCTCTAAGGTCTATGATGACTATTTCTAAATACATTAGCTATTTTTCTGGTCACTTTTCTTTCAATCCCATTTGACAAAGTTTACCCAACTCCATCCCAAATCCAGAAGCTATGCTAAGAATTGGAATACAAAAGAAAATAAGTCATGCACTTCATTCTCATGAGACTCACAATCTAATGAGGAAGAATATCACACAATACAGGCTGGTAATAAGGGTCTGTCATGTGGCGCATGCTCTAATATGAAGAGAATAAATGGAACTATAATCAAATTAGAAAACTAAACCAATTCTCTAAATCTTTGACAAACCAAATAGGCAAGAATAAATTAATTTTAGGGATAAACTGAATAATATAGTAAATAAAGTTAATTTGCCAAATGTGTATATTTTGTACTCTCTTTTTAAATGACCATAGGGTATTGGAAACAAGATAAAGTATAGTATTAAATTCTAAACACACAGACCCTTTGTTGTATACATATGTATACATGTATGTATGTATACATGTATGTATATATACGTGCATAGATATATAACTCAATTTAACAATTGAGTTAAATGACCAAGGTAATATTAAAATATTGTATTAAATTAAGATAATTTATATTATAAATAATTTAAAATATATTAAAATAAAACAAATTAAAATTAATACCTTTATGGGAGTCTTTATAAATATCAACAAGAGAAACATCTTGAATTTAATTAATGGTTAAAAGATAAATACAGGAACTTTGAGAATGAGACAGCAGGCCCAACTAAAGTAAAGACACAATTAACTAATATTTTAAGGACTTCTGTAGATAGGTTTATGAAGGAGCCTAGTTGCATAGTTTTCTTTTTCAATAATATATGTGTCTGGTTTTATACTCAGGATAATGCTAGATTTATATGAGGAAGGAAGCATCTCCTCTCCCTCTGGTTTCTGTAAAAGTTCTTAAGACTCGAATTCTTTCTGCCTTCAATGTTTGATAGAATTCATGGGTGACACCACACGAGCCTGGAAATTGTTTGTGTCTCTTGTAAAGAGCATGGGGTTGGATCTTGCTTTTTATTAAGTCTGAGAAGCTCTGGCTTTTAGTCAGTATTTAGTTCATTTACATTTTTTGTGGCTATTCCTGTGGTTGGTTGAAGTCCACAATTGTGCCATTCATTTCCACTTGTACCTTTTGTTGTTCTTTTCCTACCTTTTTTCTTTATTGAGGAAGGGGGATGAAGAGGATTTGTTGAATACTGTACAATAGAGCAATTTTTATTGCTCTAGAGCTAATAAGATGTATTTTTCAATTTCAATAACCAGTGAGATTAGTATTGTACCACTTCATCATTGACACTTCCCACTTGTGATGTTATAACTTTTCACTTCACTCTTCACACCTCCCGTGTATCACCTTTCAAATGTAATAACTACAGAACAGTATGATTTTATCTACATAACCACCTTCTCCAGTGCTCCTATCCTTGTTTCCATTTACATTATAAATCCTTCCTTATGATGTTATTACTATTATTTTAAAGCCAGTTAATATTTATAAGAATTATAAGTAGAAAAAAGTGCATAGTCTTTTGTGTTTAACTGTTCGTTTTCCATCTCTGTTGCCTTTCTTTACTTCCTAGGTATCTGACTGAGTTTTTCTCTATCATTTCCTTTTGGCTTTAAGGATGTTATTTAGAATATCTTCTATTACAAGTCTGTTGGCAACATATTCTCTCAGTTTTGGCTTATCAGATTTCTCTATTCAGCCACATTTTTGAGAGATGTTTTTTAGTTTGCATAGAATCTTATGGACTGACACCCCCCTGCAACCAACCAGCATCCTCAGGATGTCATTCCACTGTATTCTGGCCTACTGTCTTCATGATGAGAAGTGAACAGCGCATCTCACCTTTATTCCCATGTACATAACAAGACTTTTTTTTTTCACTGGATGCTTTCAAGATTTTCTTTTACCTTTGGCTTTAGTAGATTGACTATTACATACATAGAAGTGTTTTCCCCTGTGTTTTTCCTGCTTGTAGTTCATTGAGCTTCTTGTATCTGTTAGCCACTTTTTCATTACATTTTGTAATTTTTCATTCATTATATTTCAAGTATTTTTTCTATATTATTATTAGTATATTCTTGTGAACATCATATTTATATATGTGTCAGACTATATGATATTGATCAACATATCCCTGAGGTTCTATAGAATTTTTAATTTTTATTTTATCTCATCTTGAGATTAGATGGTTTATATTTATTTGGAGTCAAGTCCACTGCCTCATTTCTTTTCTCCATCTCCAGTCTGTTAATCAATCTCCATGCAATGAATTTTTCATGTCAGTCAATTCCAAAATTTATATTTTGTTATTTGTTATGGTTTCTATTTCTCTGAGGAGACTCCTGATCTCTTCACTCAATAAGATAGTTTTTAAAATTATTTGAACATTATTTTAAGTTCTTAGAACACTTTCATAGTAGCTGCTTTGAAGTTTTGGTTGTTTTCTGCTAAATCCATAGTAAGAGATGCCATGTGGTATCTATTGACATTTCCCCCTTTACTGTGTCACATTTTCTTAGTTCTATCCACATTCAGCAGTTTTATTTTGTTTATTTGGCTTTTTTAATACAGGACATGGTTGTGTAAAGTTGTATGGACTTTAGATCCTGTTATCTGCTTCTGAAGAGTATTGGCTTTTGTTCAGGTAGGTAGCTTGAATACTGGCTGCTCACTTTGGAAATGAGTAAGTTTTTTTACCCATTATTATGGAAGATCTGTTGAAAGCCAAACCTGTTCTTCTAGCCTCTCAAACTTGCAAGACTCCACCTTCAATCTTGTTCTCTTCTCAGAATCTTGTTAAGTTTGCTTTTAGACTTTGTTAGAGTGGTCTACAGTAGGTCTTACTTGAGAATGCAATCCTTCTTGGGAAGGGAAGGCCTTTATGGTGTGTCTATCTGGATGCTTCCAAGCAACCCTGAGCACTGCTTGAACTGTTTCATCTGTTCCATTCTCTGCTTAGAAGAGCAGCTACCTCTTCTAAGTGGCAGTCTCACTTTACAAGTACACAACATTCACTCTTAATGGGGACTCATGAGAACACAAGGGGAAGCCTCTGCTCATCCTTCTAACCTCTAGTGCTTGCTATCAAATTGCAATACCTTTAACTATCTCAAATCTCAATATCTGCCTTCTCTGAACAGTTATACTGCTGTTTTCTCCTTGGGCTGCAGCTCACTGAGTGCTGGTACAAAATTATCCAATGGCAGAGAACTGAGCTGTAATAATAGTTGCCGAATGAACTACCATTCTTTTCTAGGCACTGTATTGCTTTGACTGAAAGATTACCTCATATGTTTTGTCCAGTTTCATGTTTTTGGCAAAAGGGACTATCTAATGCCAGTTTCTGTGTCATTGTTAGAGCAGAAGTCCCATTGTCCCATTTTTTTATTGTGGATATATATATATATATATATATATATATATATATATATATATATATATATATATGAATGAATGATACATTTTTCTATTTTAACCATGTCAGGTGTGGTAGCATTGAATATATTCATATTATTATGCAACCATGAACATCATTATCCATCTTCAGAACATTTTCACTTTTCCAAACTGAAACTCTATACTCATTAAACAACTCTTTAATCTTCATTCTCCCCAGCCCCTTGCAACCACTATTGTACCTTATATATTTGAATGCTCAAGGTATCTCATATAAGTAGATAATATAGTATTTGTCCTTTGTTGACTGCAAAGGACAGTCAACAGTCACTTAGACTAATGCCTCCAAAGTTTATCCACGTTATAGCATGTGTCAGAATCTTCTTTTTCAAGACTAAATAATATTCCATTTGCATGTTAATACCACATTTTATATCTCTATTCACCTGCCAATGGACATTTGTATTACTTCTGTCTTTTAGCAATTGTGAATAATGCTGCTGTGAAGTTGGATGTACAACTATCTCTTTGAGTCTTTTCTTGAAATTCTTTTATATACTCAGAAGTTGAATTTTAGGATCATATAGTAATAGTATTTTTTTTAGTAACAGCCACACTGTTTTTCATTAGTTTACATTAGCTTACTATTTTACATCCCCACTAGCAGTAAAAAAAGCATTCTTATTGTTCCACATTCTCGCCAATCCTTATTTTCAATTTTTATGATAGTAACCACCCTAACGTATGTGAAGTAATAAATAACTCATTGTGGTTTTGATTTGTATCTGTGAGCATATTTTCATGTGTTGGTCATTTGTTTACCTTCTTTGGATAAATGTCTACTCAAATCCTTGATCCAATTTTAATTGGGTTGTTTGCTTTTAGTGGCCGAGTTGTAGGAATTCTTTATAAATTAATCCTTTATCAGAAGGAGTCCCAATTTATACAGTAACCAAATATTTCCCCAAATAAATATTTTAAAGATAGTAATTATATCCTACCTCTCCATTGCTTAAAATTCTTCAGAAGCTACCCACTGTGTGTATCACAAAAAACTTGTGCTTGCCTACCAGGGCATGGTCAAGCCCCTCAGCCTTTTTAGCTAAGAGATCTTGCGATGCTTCCTAGAACATGGAAAGTTTTTAACTTCAGAATACTTATACTGCCAGATTCCTGAATTTGAACTGTCTCAGCTTTCTACATTAACAACTTTTTCTCATTTTCTCAAATTCAGCTTAAATATCAGAAGAATTTCTCCACTGTTCCTCTTATAAACATAGCAACTACTTCTTTCATATCCCATTACTTTTTATCACAGAATTCTGTTTATTCTCTTTGTGGTATTAATTGCAATCTAAAGGTTGTTCTCATTTTCTTCTGTATTATCTATTTATTCTACTACAAGGAGAGATGGATACCTACCTCACTATGGTTTCTGATGCATCAGGGAATGACTATGTATGTTTCATTCACTCTCAGAACACCTCGACTAGAAATGCACAGAGGCTTCAATATTCACAAGTGTATTGATATTGTCAACCATATTTGTAGGTCAAAATAATCTCAATAGTTCCTGAGACTTTGGTACAAGTAAGCATCTATGCTTGTTAAACTTTGAAATCTGAAATGAGGTAAGATTATATACTACTACCAATATTATTTTTCCCAGTTTTATGGAGATATAATTGACATACAACACTGTATAAACTTAAAATATATAACATAATGACTTGACTTACATATATTGTAAAATGACTACCATAATAGTTTTAGTTAATATTCATTACCTTCTATAGATACAAAAGGATATGTTTTTTCCTTATGATGAGAACTCTTAGGATTTACTCTCTTAATAATTTTCAAATATACCATATAGCTATATTAACTATAGTCATCATGTTGTATAGTACATCCCCTGTACTTATTTATCTTATAACTGAAAATTTGTACCTTTTGGCCACTTTTATCCAATTCTCTCACTCTACCCCTACTCTTGCCTCTGGTAATCACAAATCTGATCTCTTCTTCTATGAGTGAGCATTTTTTTTTGTATTTTTATTTTATAATTCAAAATATAAGTCAGATCATATGGTACTTGTCTTTCTTTGTCTGGCATATTCCCAGCAGTAGGATTGCTGAATCACAATAGTTCTATTTTTTTTTTTTTTTTTTTTGAGGAACTGCCATAGTGTTTTCCATACTGGCTGCACCAACTTACATCCCTATAACAGTGCACAAAGGTTCTTTTTTCTCCACATCTTTGCCAGCACTTTTTATCTCTTGATGTTTTTATGACAGCATCTAACAAGCATGGTTTGGATTTGCATGGCCAATGTTATTAAATATCAATCTGGAAGTGGAGTCCAATGCAATTGGGGTTAAAATAAGAGTTGTAAATATAAGAAAGAAAAAGGCATACTAACCAAAATGCATTTACAGTGGAATAAATTTGCCCTTTTCTTCTTGGCAGAATATGTGAGTAGCTAATATACTTCACTATGAAATTAACACACTTTGATTAGAATCCTAGTGTACCACTTACTTGCTCTCTTTCCTTGGTAGCAATCTCTCCAAGTGTCAGCAGCAATGAGGTATGTGATTCCTATATAGCACTTTGCTCAGGGCCTCACCACCAAGTATGAACTAAGTAAATGTGAGCTATTAACTTTTTAAACAATGTTTCCAAGGTGAGTTTTTATTTTGTATATAAGAAGACAGTCAATTAAAAATGGAATGAAAAGAGAAGAATCTTAAAATACAGAATTGACTGTAATTTTGTCCGCTGCAACCTCTCCTCTCTTGTCTGGACCTCCTCCTTCCATCAAATTTTCACTCTTTTGATGTCACTAAATCTGGGAGCTCTGAGGCATAGTAAGTAGAGGAAATGCTTTGCATCACTTCAGTGACTGGCAGAGCTCTGAACTGGGTCCCTTCCATACTGTCTCCTCTTCCAACTAGCCCATGGACTAGGGGAAGGTATTGTTTTCCCTTATTTTCTTGTCCTCAGTACCTAGTTGTGACCTGGTGCAAAATAAACTTTCTTTGAGAAAGAAAGGAGAGGAGGATGCATGGGAAGAAGGGAGGGAGGAAGGGAAAGTAGAAGTTTTCACAGACCCACTCAGTCATGTTACTAGTGTTATTAAATTGAATTCCTTGCCTTTTCTTCTTCAGCAGAAGTTCTTAAAATAACCTGAACCTATGATCCATGAAACTGAGAAAGAAATCAAATCAGAGGTAATCTGGTTTTGCACTGACTTCCTTTTCCATTGTCTCTGAAGCAATGAGGAACAACTGAGACACTGTTTTGAGTAGGGGAAATGAAATGTGCTGTGTCAGATTGTCTCTGTTAGCTTTGGGATAGGCCTGTGTTTAAAGCAAAACTTATAGAGGTTTCTGGAAAGTACTTAGGCTCAAATTTTCTCTCAAACCTCCAACATCAGGAGAGTTATACCTCAATGGATTAGTGTCTTTATTACCTTTCTTCTTCATTACCTGTATCTCAAGTGGCCAAGAGAAACCATCAGAAGTCAGAGCACTGTGCAATTAGCCAAACCTTTGAGTGGTCAGACAGTAACAAGATCAGCCTGAACTGTTTAGATAAATTACTTTATGAGCAAAATCTGAGTTCATAACAATAGAGACTCCCAATAAACTGCTTAGAAGAAACCAGTTGCAAGACTTTGCTGCAGTGAAAGACGTCCAGCCCTGAGCTCTGTTCTATGGAGGTATAAATGTGTGTGTGTGTGTGATGGGGGGAGAGAGAGAGAGAGGAGAGAGAGAATTAGGGTGTATTTCAGGACTTGGGGAGGTCAACAGGAACAAGAGGAATACAATAGCTCAAGTTGCTAAACCTCTTTGTCTTCCATATTCTATGCGCTGTTTTCTGGTCTGGGAACTGCTGGAGAAGAACATTCTAGTTTTACTCCTGTGAACTGAGGCCTGAACTCATCTATGCTGGGAATGAAAGCTATTTCCTTAAGAGCCTTACACTCCCTCAGTGAAAACAGCTCTACAACTGCTGGAACAGATCAGGCACAGCATAGAGCTATTAGTAAACCAACAACTGTACAGGAAATGGTAAAGAAAGCAGATATCTATGGGCACTAAACTGGTCAAATAGGGGTTCTCTGAGACTGGGAACAGTTTAGATGGCAGAAAGCAGTAGAAAGAGAAGAAGTCTGGAGATTGAATTGAATGATGTGTACATGTGGGTGGGGGATGAACTGGATGAGGGTTGGGGAGAGTAGATAAGTTGCAGCAGAGCTCCTGGGGAGGCAGCAGCAGAAAGGCAGCAGGTAAAAAGAGGCTGGAGGAGAAGGGGAGACAGAATATAGAAGGACTTGATCTGGGTTCACAACATTTTTTATTTTTGACTCACTCTGCAAGTTGGAGTATTTCATTAAACTTTTGTGGCACATTGAGGTATATTTCAGAAATTTACTTTCATTAATTCTTTCCATGGCAGGTATTATGATTCCCAGTTTACAAAGAATGAAACTGAGAAGTTTGAAAGATGTTAAGAAACTTATCTATAGTCTATCACAAAATTTGTGTCATCCCTTGAGTCTCCAAGAGAGATGAGTATTTCTTGTGAATGCAGTCCCAGTGAGAGCTGATGCTTGAGAGCTTATTCAGAATTTAGAACCACCCTTAAATTGTTGGGCAATGCCCATGCACTCTGGTGGTTGGTGCCTGGTGGGAGAGTGCCAGAATGTCAGATGTCATACAGACCGAAATTGTTCAGAATGCCCAAGTATTTACCTCTGAAAGAGGAAGCCAGGCTGACACTACCTCTAGAAGCCTAGATTCATATACCTCTAGAAGCTTAGTACCACTGGCTGAATCATCAATGAATCACGAATGATCATTTGGAGTCACTAACAAATGGAAAACTTTACCCACATTCTGCCACAGTGTCAAAGACAAATGTTATGGGCTGAACATTTGTGTCCCCCAAAAGTCACATGTTGAAATCTTATCACCTAGTGTGATGGTATGAGGATGTAGAACCTTTAGTGGGGGTGATGAGGTCATAAGAGTGGAGCCCTCATGAATGGAATTAGTGCTCTTGTAAAAGAGATGCCGGAGAGCTCTCTTGCCCCTTCTGTCATTTGAGAACACAGCAAGAAGACAGGTGTCTCTGAACCAGAAAGTGGGCTCTCACCAGGTATCAAATCAGCTAGGATCTTCATCTGCTACTTCCCAGCCTTCAGAACTGTTGTTTTTCAGCCACACAGTCTATGGTAATGTGTTATAACAGTGCAAACTGACTAAGACAGAGAATGTCATTGCTTTTTAAAGAGGCAAGAAAACATCCAGTTCTAGACCCCAGTAAGCCATCTTCTCTACCTTTATAACATCTGAGCTAAGAGGAAACAGCTTTGTGTGTGAACAGAAGCTAAAGAGAGAAAAATTCCATGCAGAAGTCTTTTCCTCTTGGAGTATTTCTGCTGAAACAGGAGCGAAGGAAGGAGGCTGTGAAGATGCAGGGAGGTAACTGGGTACCAGAGTGAGCAGATATATCAGCTCTTAGACGCAGGGAATTGTTTATGTAAGACCAGGGAAACAAGACTTCATAAGGACTGCTGGGGAGCCTTACAAGACTCCCTCTTCACATCCTGAGAAGACTATTGTCCCCCAATAGTGACAGGGTTTAGGAAGGTTCAGACTGTAGATAGGATATGGAATGGTAATAGCTGTGTTCACTAATTGCACTAATCGGACACATATTAGCTCATTAAATACCACACTAATACTTGGAAGAAGTGATAAGGCTTCAAGGTCAAAGAAAGATTCAAAATCATGCATTCCATAAGCTCTGAACAAATATTATTTGAATGGATAAGTAGGATTGTTCTTGGTTGGAGCTAAGGCTCAGACAGTTGCCAGGTTACAACCTAACTCTGTGGCCAGGGTCAAAGCTAAAAATGGTGGTTTTGCCAGAGCTTAGTGAGCCTGAGGACAAGTCCAGTTTGTGACTAATGTTAATGCTTTGTATATGACTAAGATCAATGCTTAGGCTAAGATCTGGGCTACATCTGAGGCCAGGCTCAGACCAAACTGTGGACTTGTCAGATTTGTGCTTCAAGAACTTCCTTCCACTACTTGTAGTCTATTCTGAAGACAAGGGCTCATTTCTATCTCCATGCCTCTTCACTGCTTACTTCTAAGCTGACAGTATCACTGTGCCCACCACCTCTCCCATGTGAATCCTTCTTCCATTGCAGATCATTAGCTGTCTGGGTTCTTTAACAATATGTTCTGCCTCATGCCCAAGACAGAAGACTCTGCTTAAATTGACAATAACAGGGTGATACAAGAAGCTGTCAGGTGATACAGGATGCTGTCTCCTGTACAGCCCATGCTATTCTCATGCCTTCCACAAGGAAATATGTCACAAGACATGTGATTTTAAAAACAACAAAATACAACCTTGGGGATGGGAAATGATCCACAATTAAATCACAGCCAATTTAAATGCAGTTAAACTTAACTGCAATTAAATCACCAGATAATCAAAATTGACCCCAAAAAGTCAATCTTTGATGGGCCTTTGCACTCAGTTCCCTTCTGCCTATCTTCTCATGGCCTCCTGGGATGGAGTGTGCAGCTGGAGACAGGGGGCATTGGGCTCCCCACATCACTGGCCCCTCATTCTGTTGGCTCATTTTCACTTCCTTCCCTGAATACATACTAACAAAAATCCCAAACTACCATGATCTGAATGTGTAACATACAGTGCAATTAGTAAAAGTGCATTAAGAGCTGAATTGGTCCTCCGCTGCCACTTTTCTGGTAATGAGAGGGAGGAAAGCCTGGGAAAACAATTACAAAGAAAAAAGCTAGGGAACGGCCTGAATTTTCTCCAGGAGGAAGTTTCTGAGAATGGGTTCAGTCACATAATCCAAGGTCATATCTTGAAGAAGACAATCATAAAACATCCTTTGCAGAATACAGCATTTTTGGAAAGTGATATGACACTATGTAACCTAAATTTCAAAAATGTCTAAAATCATCACTCTACTAACCTCACTCCTGGGAAATTATTATAAGAAAACCACATGAAATTGTAAATCAAGATTTCTTTCAACATTGATCATTACAGTGAAAACTTTAAAATAACTTGAAAGGACAGAAATATGGTAAGAGTTAAAGAAATTATTATGGGAACAAGCTATGGAAAATTTTGCAACTATTAAAAATAACATCCATAAAGAATCCTTATTAATATAAGAAGATGCTTATAGCAGAATTTCATAGCAACTGTTTTATTTATCAGCTGATATCTTCATCTAGCTGAAACACTCCTTGTAAATACATGAAAATTTAAATAGTGTTTATTGCTAGATTTTAAAATAAATGAGTTTAAAGGTTTCTTTATTATTTTAATTATCTTACAAGTGATTTGTAAAACATATGATGATTGGATAATCTGAGGGGAAAAATACACACTTTAAAATAAAAAAATGCATCTACTCCCCTACCTTATCCTTCTCCCATACCAAGTAAAGCTGCCTTCAAGATAAAGGGTCCTGACCTTTTTTCTTAGAACCAATGCCCTTCACAAGGCCCAGAAAGAGGAATCCTGGTGCCCCATAAAGCAAATTATCTGAGGTTCTCTAGTAATTGCTCTTTGCCTTTTACACAGCCAACTCAGCTGCCTATTTGAAACAGTTGATTGCAGGGTGGTCATTGCTAATAAGATGAGGGTCAGGTGGCCAAAATCCTCTTTTGAAAGTGGTTTTTAATCTTACAGAACTGAAGATTGGGGTCACATCTCCAATCTCCTAATCCTTGCTACTATTGCACATGTGGCCCCTGGATCAGCAGCCTCAGCATCATCCAAGAGATTATAGAAATAAATTATTGGGCCTCACCCCTCAACCTACTGAATTGGAATCTGCATTTAGCAAGATCCACAAGTGATTGCATGAACGTTACAGTCTGAGAAGCACTGTTCTATGAGATATGTTTGCAGCAACCTGGTTTTATAAAACAAGCACAGACGATGAGGGTACCTGATCTTTGATACTGACCATACACAAAGAGAAAAAATTCCGTCTACCAACTAAGTTTATTGGCTAAGGCCCTAGCCAATTAGACTGACAAAAAATAACAAGAAAAAAAATAAACAGAAGTTTATTAATATGGGCATCTCAAATACATGTGGGAGTACTCAGCCATGAGTAACTCAAAGGAGTGGTTAGAAATTGGGCTTATACAGCTTCTTAATAACAACAAAAAATACATTTTTAGAGAAGTGACATGACACAAGAAAAGAACTTTCAGAGTCTAAGGGCAAATTGCAGGAAAGCAAATGTATGGGGAAAGTTATGATACATAATGAACACTTATTAGCAAGATTGTCATACAGAGTTGTCTAATGCTATCTGTAGGCTGATAATGATCTAGAGTTATCTCCAGTGATTAACTTCTGTCATTCCTGGTGAGGTGGGTACACCTTAGCAAATGTATGTCCTTTTGTATCTTGATGCCCTTGGACTTGAAGAAAATGTGTCTGCATTCCACAGGCTTCATCAGCTTTCAAGCAAAGTGGCCAACTGCCTTGGACAAGGAGATTCATAAGAGAAAAGCCTTCAGAAATGGTTCAGATTAACTTGAATTGAATCAGCAGAAAGATGCCCTAGGGAGGGGTCTTGAGCTTGACAGGGAAACAACAGAATGCATTCAAGTTAGGGAAAGTAGACAGAGATAATAAAGCACTTAGGGGTGGATGTGAAGCCAGATGGATGCCAGTGGAGCTGGGATGGAAGCTCATGGGAAAATTAGGTGACTAGTATTCTCCCTTTAGAAATGATTCTTGACAATTTAAATAAAATTTGTTTTATTAAGCATAATCTTGGTAAAGAAGTCAATAATGAAGCAAAGTAACACTAATAAACTTAGTTCTTAAAATTCAAAACTTCTAACAATGCCATAGGGACCACACATTAGCTGACTTGGTTTTACTCAGTCAGTGCTACACTCAATGGATTCTACATCTTGCCTTATCTGTCTCTGACATCTGTTTACTCCTTCCGCTCTGCTAAGTGACCAGGCTTTCTAGGCCTCCCTCATTCCCCTCTTACTGCTCTCCCCCAGCCCTTATTAGGTCACCCCCAAGCTGACCTGGTGTCTCCAGGAGTTCCATTATCTGTTTTCTGTCAGAGACCTTAAACTCCTTGAGTTTCAGGGAAGGAGGGTGAATGTGTTAATGAATCAAAATTATAGGGAATGGTGTGGAACATGCAAAACTGGAAATTACATGTTGTAAAAAGGATTATTTAGAAAAGGATTTTTCTTTTTCTAAAACAATCTTCCAATCCGGATTTGTCATTCCCCAGGGTCTAGCTGTTGTCTCTCCCAAATGTTTATCCAGGTGTTCAAGGCAGGATCCCACCCTGTCTCAAAAAGGAAACAAAGGTTGAATTTCTACTAAGGTCAGTGAGTTACAGAGGAGCCAGCAGATGCAGCAGGAACAGTTGTGTAGCCATTTATCTAATACGTCTCCACTCCCTTTGGACTTTTGGATGGACTATTTCAAACCCCATCCTGCTTTAATCTTGACCTCACCTGGGCTTCCTAGGCTTCCTGGCAATATTTGGTTATCCAAGGGGACCTAAAAGTCACATGCACAAAGCATGTGGGACAGAGATCCCTAATGCTGCCTACCACATCATTCTGGCCTGCCTCTCATTTCAGCCCCAGATGAAGTGGATTGTCTTATGCTAGCTCAGCCTAACCTTGCATTTCAAACAGGAGTGAAGTATCTGTCAGCTTTGCTTCTTAGCCAGGTGATTGTTAGGCACCAGAGTAATCTGCTCAGTCTATGTGTAAGCAAAGCCAGAAGTACATGAGAGTTATACCGACTTTTCTATCTCCTTCTCATGCTTTGTTCCCACCTCAGTCAGCTATGTCCGAGCTTCTCAATATGTTCCTTAGAACATCAAACCCTCAAAAGCATGAGCTTTGTCCTTCACTTATTCCTTTATCCAGCTGGATGATTCCAACTCATTTTTCACAATATCACTTATTTTTTTACCACTCTGGAAAAACATCATTCCTCTACCCTCTTCTTGGTGGTTTGCAGCATGATTAAAATTCTACTGCCACTAAATATACCATTTTGCACATGGCCACTATCAAAATTAATAAATACTTTATTAAAATTTATTTGCCACAAATAAGACATTTAGTAAGGGCTGATCTTTTATTTGTGCTACCAAAAAGAATACTCAAGAGAATGAAGGAAATAAATATAAATGCAGCAAACATGACCACAAGAGTCTTAATTATTTAATGAGTCAAAGTGGGGGATATATGATTGACTATATCATAGAACCCATGAGGTTATGAGAAAGGGTCAGAGTTAGCTAGAGATCAATATTATTAAATTAAGGAATACTTATGGGATGACTATTTTATGCCAGATAAAGTATTTAGTAAGACTGAACTTATATGATGAACTACCTCAGTATTCACCAAGCTATAATTACTGTGAAAGTAAAAGAATGCTTACTTGGCTCAAATAAATGTTAAAACTTTCAGTATCCTTAAGGTAAAGTTTGAGTTCAGGGCAATAGAATATCCCAGTAATGAATAGTTCCCATTTCTACTGTCAGTTTTGATTGACAATAGGCTGTTTGCACTTAACATTTCTCTGCTTCAGCTGAATTCTGAGTCTGAGATAGGATATGTGGCAAAATAGCTGCAATCAATAAAAGCTACAGGAACTATCAAGAAATAACACTACTCCCCACATCTCCCCCCACCAGATTTATGACTTAAAACAAAGAAAGACCAGCTCAATCCAACGTGATGACTAATTTCACTTTGCAGTAATGCCTAGATGCATTATATGTTCATTGTAATACATCAGCATGCTAAATAACACATCCTGTGCTCCTGTGAGAAGAAACAAAAAGCCCATATAAGGACACAAAATGGACAGTAAAGTTTCTCTGAGAAATCTCCATCTCTTTACTGGGAAGATCCTGAACATTCTTCCCCCTTACTGAATACCCTGACCCTTGATTAAATGAAGGGTTATTTGTCAATAAAGGAAGCAAATTCTGCTAAAGAAGAGGCTTCTCTCTATGTGGAGTAGCCCATTCTCTGTTCCACTGCTTCACTAATAAATTCACTTTAAACTCTATGCTGGCTCATATTTTAATTCTTTCCTGTATGAAGCCAAGAACCCACAATGGTTCACAGGCTCTTAGGTCTCCGGACCCACAGAAAGCCTACATAATAACCATTAAGGATAATTGTGAAAATTATTGGGACTAATTATCATTTATTTGATGTGTATAGGAGGAGGAAATATCAAAGGACTCAGGACTCTTTTAATCAAAATTTTTAATTTGTCGATACCTGGTCATAGTCCTAAGGTCACTGTTATAAAGGTAAAATTGATGTTGCCCTTGTAACTTCTCTTCATCACCTGTCCATTTCTGCAAATGTCTGGAGAGACAGCTTGTGATAACAGAAATGACAGGAAACCAAATTGAGTCTGCACTTTATTTAAATGTTTATAAGCTTGAACAAATTGGTTTTTTTCTTGGAACCTTCATTTATTTATCTAAAAGGTGAGGTGGGAGGTATTGTGTATCTTACAGAATTAAACAAGATGATATAAATCAAGTGAAGCTATCCCAGTGGCAAAGATTCTTTGGTTGATCAAACTTCAGTCAAGTTTCTGAACCTTCTACTGTTGCAGAAAAACGAACTCTTACATGATCTGGGGTGATGGAGTAAGCCTTTATTACACATGTGGGCCCAGAGGAGATAGCTTCCAAATTCTGGGCATTGAGGAGGGGTCAGGCAGGTGGTTAAATACCTTTGTAACAAAGTGGGGAAGGGACGGGTCTCGTGGTACAAGCAGGAGATACATAATTGTAAAAGCCAAGGACACAGGAGAGGAAAGGAAGTGGTCTGGCCCCAGGACAAAGAAACAGCAGGGGAACATCCAGGGCCCAGGGCAGGGAATCAACTAACTAGTCAACAGGTGATTATCTGAAGCTGGGAAGCCAGCAAGGAGCCATCAGGAGCTGATACAGAGTGTCAGTTTTCATTTCTATTTATATTTTAAATTTCTACTACACTACTAGTCCATCTATGCACTTACTAGTAAAATCCAATTTTATCAAGAACCCTGCTGAGTCAGTTTAGCAAGACTCCCCAACCCTTGATATTTGATTATTGCCAGTAGAAATGGGGCTCTTTCATGGAATCATGAGGAAAGCATTTATGGGGACCCATGCATGGGAGTTTGAGATATAGTGGTAAGGTTTTTTAGGGTTGCAATAAATGACTTCCCCCAAGTTGCCAAAGTCTCCTTTCCATCCATCGGGCTGTGGGAAAAGTCCAGCCTTGTCTTCATCATGCCCAGAAGAAAGGCCAGTGTCCAGAGATTCTGCGCCATGCCAAAATTTAGTCCAGTTCAGTCTCTGTCCCCATCTGGCTTATTTTATGTTCTCAGCTATCTCTGGCTGCCAGTGCATTGCCATACCCAGGCTTATACTTGGAGTCTGTGCTTGAAGTCTACACAGCCACTGAGCTGCAAGCAGTTGCTAGGCCCACATGGCTGCTATGGAGAGAAAACACAGAAGCGCATGAGTGAACATGTGCTGCCGAGTGAGAGAGAGCTTGTCTTTGTTAGGCTCAAATTATATTGCCCTAAGCCTGGGAAAGACCAGATGCTCTGTCAAAATAACCACCTTTCAAATCCTCTGTGGGCTTATGTTCGATCCTCCCTCTAACCAATCCATTTCCTAGATCTTCCAGGGTTTTGTGTCCCTTATTCAATCTGATCCCTTTCCCATGCTAGACTGAAAGGCTTCTGTGGTTGCCATCTTGTCTTCTACTGCACATGCCTCATAGTAGTACCTCCCCTTATGCCATCTCAGACTCATTTGGGCATACATCCAGCAGAGAAATTTCCCCTTTGTTCTTGATTCCTCCCCCACAGTCTGGGCAAATGGACCAGTTGTACCCTGGGAAATTGAAAAGTTTTTCCTTCCTACACAGTGGAAGGAGGGGTATTAATCCCCTTGGTAGGACAATACTGCAATCCCCTGGGGTGCCTAAGAATGCTGCAACTTCCCAGCAAAACAGGCTTATTATCCAGTTCAGCTCCCCAATTTATTATGCTTAATAATGTCTGGTTCTCTTTGCTCCCTTCCTTTATTAATATCTAGCTACCTACACTAACATGATTTGGTTCCTCATCCTTTACCAAGCCCCATGTGATGTTTGATTACCTTGACCTGCCTTCAACAATACTGTTAAGTCAATTTAGCTGGAACCTCTCCTGCTCCTGATATTTCTTAGTAAGTTTCCATTCACTGGTCCCAACTTGGCTATAAATTCCCGTTTGCCTATCTGTATTCAGAGTGGAGCCCTATCTCTTGCCCCCGTAAAATTCCATTGCAGTGATTCTAAATGAAGTGTGCTCGACCACATTTAACAAGTGTCACTGATCACTTTTTTTCTTTACCAACAGTCCCTGGGAATAAGTTTCCCCCTTTGCCTTTCCCAAGAATCAAGATCCCTGTTTTTGAGATTCTTCACTCATTTTCTGAGTTCCTAGATATTTTCCCTCTCTACCTGCTCTTCTACTCAAAAGTTCAATGTTAGAAAGAATTAAGAGACAAAATAGTTTGGTGAAAAGAGCCCAAGGGCAAAAACTCCTTGGCTCCTCTTTGTACTTCCAGGGCCTTCAGAGCTGCACCCTCTTGATCACACTAGATGCAACTTTAAAAAGAGCAGGTTTCCTGGAGAGAGCTGGAGCTTCTGGAATTTTAGCTTTGTTATGTAATATGGAAATATTTGAAATGCATGTGTAAATCTCCACTTGTTATTGTTATAATCTCACACTTTATCTTCATTTCTGATTGCTATTTAATCAGCAATAGCTTGGAACACTTCAAGCTTTTAGTTTCTCCCTCTGTTAAGCAAGTAATGATCTGTAAACAAACACTTGAATAAGTGCTACTTAAAGCAAACTTTTCATTTTTTCGTAATGTAAAAAATTCTTTAGTCATGCCACTGAGCTCACCCACTAATTGAGTTTCTGTAAGTAGGATATTCAGGGACTCCATTTACCTCTCCTATTTAGAACTTGATTACACATAAAGGGGTATATATATATATCACCTTCCCATTGCTGGTGCAATAAATTACCACAGACTCAGCAGCATAAAATAAAACTTTTTTATTAGCTCACAATTCTATCCGTCAGAAGTCTGGGAGGGCTCAGCTCAGTTCTATACTCTGAGTCTCACAAGGAGAAAGCAAGATGTGGCCCAGCTAGGGTAATTTTTGGAAGATGTTGGAAAGAATCCATTCCCAAGCTCATTTAGTTTGTTGGAAGAATTCAATCTTAGCTGTCATTAGGGGGTGCTTTCTGTTCCTAGAAGACACCTAGGTTCCTTCCTACACAGTCCTTCCCATCTTCATACTAGCAAAGGTGCATCAAGTCCTTTTCATTCCTCACAGCTGTGTAACTTTTCCTTTTGCTTTATCTTCAGCCACTAAATATAGAAAGTTCTACTTTAAGGACTCACATGATTGGATTATTATAGAATGGACCCATGGGGGACAATATACTATTACTGAATGGACACCCCCCTTTCTTCCAGGGTCCCCTTGTACTATGGTTGCCTTGCCCACCACCAGGGATTATAGCACTCAATGCAGAGATTGGTGAAAAGGAAAGGAATTATTTATTCAAAAGTTATACAAACTTAAGAGTAATGACTTAATGTCTTCATTGAGATCCCAAAGTCCCTTGGAATACCCACAAACACACAGAGTCCATCCTTCCCTCTCTGTCTAGTCTAGAGTACCGTATCTCAGGAAAAGAAACAAAAGTCCATGGCTCAGATGACCCCCAGTTCTTTCTAGTAATCCATACTCAGCTGGATGGCCAGCCTTCCTTGGTCTGCAGCACCATCAGCTGTGTCGCAGCCACAATCTCCAGTTAATCCAAAACCATGTGGCACCTTTTCATGGCCCACTAGCAAGACTCATTTCACCCCTTTTCTTCCCTGCAAGGTCTCTCCTGCTTCCTAAGCCACGTGGCAAAAGGGAGTACCCAAACCCACATGGTCCCAACCTAGCACAGACACCATCCCCCGGTTTAAATTCCAGCCCTAATCTTCCTCTGCATCCCTATTTCTGACTCCTCTCACAATTGGCTACACCTACCAGCATGCCCCGTGGTGTGGAGCCAATCATCTCTAAGCTCTCACACAGGTGCTGTAACCAGGGTGGGGGTTGCCTCCCAGTTACATCAGGGGTTGAAGTCACTCCCATCTCCAGAGTTCAATGCATGGCCACAGCTATTTAACATATCCATGAAAACAGTAAAAAATTATCAATGTTAAATGACAGTTCTAGAGGTTATTTGTAAAACTGTTGATGTGTAAAATAACTAAATGGCTGTGCTCCATGTGTCCCATTGTTATAGAACAGAGGTCCAAGGGGGGGCAATATTTGGCCCACCCGGGGACATCAAAAAAACTGTTATGGGACAGTCACATACACACAGGGGCCCGGACTCCAGAGGATGATTTACTAATAGCGTCCGGACCATCTACTGGGCTTGTCTGTCCACCCCCAGATCGGAAAGATATTTTTCAATGCCAGAGATTTGTGAAAAGGAAAAAAAAGGTTTATTTAAGGCTATACAGACTTACAATAGTGACCCAATGTCCCTATTAAACTATCAAAGTCCTTTAGGCCAACTACTGATGCTCACAGTGCTTCCTTCTCCCCCTGCCCTTATGCGGGCTACCATAAATCAGGAAAAGCAGCACACGTCCATGTCCCCAGGCCGCTGGCACCATCAGCTATGTTGCTGTCCAAGCAAAGCCTCTTCTTTCCTCCACCAGAGGTGCAGGGGTCCTCACTCTCTCCAAGCCTCATGGTTCCCTCCTTCACCAAAGCTGCGAGTGGGGTCTGCACTCTTTCTAAGACCCCATGGTTCACCCCTTGCAAAGCTGCCAGGGGATCCGTACTCTTCCAAGTCCACATGGTTCTCCCCCTTCAATGGCGGCCATGTCTCCTTTTAAATGCCCGCACCAGTCTTCCTCGGTAGCCCCATTTCCAACTCCTCACACAATCGACTACACCTGCCAGCATCCCTGTATTATCCCAAGTTTACTGGGCTGCCATCATGAGTCTGGACAGATCTGGATCAATATCCTGGAGCCAATCTTCTTCCAGCTCTCACTCAGGCGCTGTCACCAGGGGGAGTTGCCCCCCAGTTACATCTTGGGTGGAAGTCACTCCCTTCTCCCTAGCTCAAAGCAAGGCCACAGCTATTTAACATATCTATGAAACCAGTTAAAGGCTATAGATATGTCAAATGACAATGCAAGAGGTTACCTGCAAAGCTGTTGGTATGCAAAACAGCTCTCAAAGGCCCTGCTCCATTTGTCCCTTCCCCCAACTCACACCTATCAGGGGGAAGGAGGAAGGACATCTTAATATTTCCTGAACACCTTGGGTTTTGGACCCCATTCAAAATCCCTTTTTGGGGCCCCCCTCTTGGCTGCACCCTGTATCACCATCCTCCAGTTCAGACTTGTGGTGCAGAGGACATCGTATATTTTTAATATTTCCTGGACACCCTGAATTCTGGACTCCATTAAAAATCCCTCTTTGGGGCAGCCCTGGCTGCACCCTGTAGCAAGTAGTCTTGCAGGTATAAAGTTGGGGCCTATAGGACAGTGAGAGTTGAAGGCAGGCATGTGTCAAATGCTGGAGATCATGTGACCAGTCCAAAGTTTGGTCAGAGTAGCAGTCAAAGCCAAGGTGCTGTCCTTGTTATACACAAAGAGTGCTCTATTGCCTCCTGGAAATGCCAGACTTACCAATGATGGAATCACTGGGAAGGTTATGGATTCAAATAGGAAGACTTAATCTAGAGACATCTGACAGTCTGGTCTGGCCTTGCATAGAGGCACCCGAGCCAGCTTGCTCTCTTCTGGTGGTATCTCAGTGGCTCTGATCTCGCAACATCAAGCAGGCCTATCTAGGGGATATATGAACTCCATATCATTCAAGACGTACAGGAAAATTTGGTCTTGCTTAAGAATTTAGATAAGATAGTGATTTGAACACTATCTCAGGAATCTAACTGCCTTTATCTCTAGTAATTTAATTTGAAGTATTGAAAGATAATACAAATAGGGAAAAAATGTTTCTTCAGGCCTGGGTTGCAATCAAATATGAAAAATAAGCTTGAGATTTTTAAAGTACACTTTATTTTCATCCAGGGAAGAGTAGGGAGGCATACCTAAACCTCCAGAGTGGCATGGAATAGGCTGATAAAACATAGTCAATGAGAGAACTGGTTCATAAACTAACTTCACAAAGTAAATTTCCTCAAACCAAATCCTCAAGTGGAAAATGGGGAAAGAATTGAGAAATATTATCTTGAGTCTAGCACAGGAAGGAGAAGAGTAAGGAAATCTCCTTGATGTCAAGTCATCTAAGGATGACTAAGGAGCACAAGTGTCCTCCTGAGACTAGAATGTGTCCCTGAGGGAGGTGAGAAAACCCCAATGGAGCTCCACTCCCTAGTCACCATGAGAGACAAGGGCAAGTCTGTGAGGTAGGGTCAGCCTTGGGGTAGCTCTCCTTCATGCCTTTTTATTTTTTTACCTCATTTTTTAAAAAAATATTTTAATTATATTTATGTATAATATTACATTAGTTTTAGGAGTACAACATAGTGAATAGGTAGTTTTATACCTTACAAACTGATCATCCCGATAAGTCTAGTATTCATCAGGCACCACACATAGTTACTACAATTTTGTTGACTATATTGCCTATGCTGTACTTCGATTCCTTTTCAACCTGAGCAGGCAGTATTTGAAAACAACTGCACCGAGTATCCCCAGGCTCATGAACTTGGAGAAAATGGCCAGTGCAGCCAACCTCAGCTCTTCCCTGACATAGTAAACAGCAAATCAACACAACAAAAGGAGTTCTCACTTCTGCAGCACACACAACAACCACACATGAGAAAATAGAGACACATACAAAACCCTCCCAGTAGTATAGCATCAGTGAGTAACAGAGCTAGGGCTCTGAATTAGACAGTGGAATTCTGGAGGCCCAAGTCTTTCTGACTATCATATTGTCAGGGAGGACACTGGGCACTGCTATAACAGGTGGACAGGCTCAAGAAGAAGCCATGGCAGAAAGCTGGCCCTAGTGCTATATCACCACAGAGAGGAGAAGCAGAGGGATGACACAGATATAATGAAATTATGGAAAGCGAGGGCTCCCTGTATACTCTGCTCTGGATGTAAAATTGCTGAATTTTTTCATCAATTACCCACAAATGTCCATCTTTCCTCTTTGTGCAAATTGAGAGGATTTGGATAGAGGCCATTATCATTTTCTATCAGAACCCATATCAGTTATGATTCTACTAGAAGAAAATATAGGTTAATTGCAGTATTTGGGTTCTAAGTATGACTAAAGTAGAGAAATCATACTTGGGAAAATATCACTGGAGAGTCAAGAATAGAGAGAAGCTACTCATTATGGCTGGGATATCTTTTTGGGGGGAGGGGTGGTTAAAAATTGTTATTCTATTACAGATGTATAAGTTTATTCCCCATTGCCCTCCTCCATATATCCCACCCCTCACTCCCACAGTCAATTCCCACACTGTTGTATATGTCCATGGGTTATTCATACATGTTTTTTAACTAGTCCCTTCCCCTTCCCTTGGTCACTGTCAGTCTGTTCCATGTTTCCATAACTGTGATTCTGTTTTGTTCATTAGTTTATTTTGTTCGTTAGTTAATTTTGTTCATTAGATTCTTCTTATAGGTGAGATCATATGGTATTTGTCTTTCACCACCTGGCTTATTTCACTTATCATAATATTCTCCAGTTCCATCCATGCTGTTGCAAAAGGCAGGAGCTCCTTCTTTCTTACGGCTGTGTAGTATTCTATTGTGTAAATGTACCACAGATTTTTAATCCATTCATATACTGATGGGCATGTAAGCTGTTTTCAACACTTGGTTATTGTGAATACTGATGCTATAAACATAGGGGTGCATAGGTTCTTTTGAGTTGGTAACTCAAGATTTTTAGGGTATATTCCCAGGAACAGAATCACTGGGTCAAAAGCAGTTCCACTTTTAGTTTTTTGAGAAAATCTCATACTGTTTTCCATAATGGTGGCACCAGTCTGCATTCCCACCAACAATGCACTGGGTTCCCTTTCTCCATAACCTTATCAGCACTTGTTATTTCTTGATTTATTAATGATGACCATTCTGACTGGTGTGAAGTGGTATCTCATTGTGGTTTTAATTTGCATCTTTCTGATGACCTAGTGATACTGAGCATCCTTTCATATGTCTCTGGACCCTCTATATGACCTCCTTGGAGATGTGTCTGTTCAGGTCCTTTATCTACTTTTTAGTTGGGTTGCTTGTTTTCCTGGTGTTGAGTCATATGTGTTCTTTATGTATTTTGAAGATCAAATCCTTGTCTGAAGTATCACTGGCAAATATGTTATCCCATACAGTTGTTTCCCTTTTCATTTTGATGATGGTTTCTTTGGCCATGCAGAAGCTTTTTAATTTGGTGTTGTCCCATTTGTTTATTTTTTCCTTTATTTCCCTTGTCCTAGGAGATAGATTGGCAAAAATATTGCCACATGAGGATATTAGAAATTTTACTGCCTATGTTTTCCTCTAGGATTTTTATGGCATTACAACTTATAAGATATAAGTCTTCTCTCCATTTTGAGTTCATTTTGGTGTATAGCATAAGTTGGTGATCTAGTTTCTTTTTTTTTGCATGTGCCAGTCCAGTTCTCCCAACACCAGTTGTTGAAGAGGTTACTTATAATTTTTTATATTCTCATAGCCATTTCATCAAATATTAATTGGCTGTAGACACATGGATTTATTTCTGGGATCTCTATTCTGTTCACATATTGATCTATGTGTTTGTTCTTGTGCCAGTACCACACTGTTTTGATTACAGTGGACTTGTAGTAAAGTTTGACATCAGGTATTGTGATCTCTTGAACTTTGATCTTCTTTCTCAACATTTCTGAGGCTATCTGGGGTCCTTTTGGTTCCATATAAATTTTTGTAGTATTTTTTCTAGGTGTGTGAAGTATGCTATTGGTATTTTAATAAGAATTGTGTTGAATCTATAGATTTCTTTGGGTAGTAAGGACATTTTAATGATGTTAATTCTTCCCATTCATGACCATAGCATATGTTTCCATTTATTTGTATCTTCTTTAAGTTCTTTCTTCAATGTAATAGTTTTCCAGGTACAGGTCTTTTAATTCCTTGGTTAAATTTATTCCTAGGTACTTTATTTTTCTTATTGCTATAGTAAATGAGATTTTCTCCCCTTATTTCTTTCTGATATTTCATTCTTGGTGTACAAAAATGCAGTTGATTTCTGTGGCTGGTGTCTTAAACATGGAAGTAATCCCAGGAGCAAGGAAGAGTGTTCTCAGAGGGCTGGGCTCACCTGATCAGCACACATGTTTTCTGGTGACCATTGTAGACACCAGTGAGGGAGCTGGTGAACGAAGGCAGGAAGGCACAAAGCAGCTGACAGATTTAACCATGAAAATGTGACAAACTCATCTTATCTCTGTTGCTCAAGGAAGGAAAGAACATGAGTGGAAAGGAGACTGCAGAGAGAATGGCCTTCCCTGATTCTCAAAAGCAAAGCACCTGCAATCAGGCTGTTTACAGGATTATAGCACAGATGAGGAGTGAGGCAGCCCTGTATTCAAATACCAGCCCTGCTGTTTATTTCATGAGTCACCTGGACCAGCTTGCTAATTCATTTGAGTCATGGGCTCTGCTGCCATGTGGAGACTATGATCTCTCTCCTATATCACTGTAGAAATCAAATGTTATGGGTGTGTTAGCCTGGCAAGTGACTGCCACTTACACACAGACCCATTCTCATCTTTGTCCACCCTAGTTTATTCTCCACACATCAGCACAGTACCCAAAGTGAACTTTTAAAATCATAGACAGGATCATGAAATCCCATTTCAACCTTTCCATAGCTCACCATCACCTTGAGAACACCACAGTCCTCCTTACAGTATGCATGTCTGCCCTTAACTGCTGCTTCAGCCTCACCTTGTGCCCCTCCTCCTTGCCTGTTGGGCTCCAACTCCATTGATGAAATCCATGACTTTCCACTCACCAAGAATGCCCACTCATGACTTTAATGTGTTGTTCCCCAGTTACCTACCTACATGGCTAACCCCTTCAGTTCATCAAGGTTTGTGCTCAGAGGCCACATCTTCAGAACACTCTTCCCTAGCAGTCTATCAAACATAACCATCTCTTTATGCTTCATCTCCTTACCCAAATTTAGTCCCCTTCTTAAACATTACATTATCAATTTATTTACTTACCTATTGTTTGTTTGCTGTATCACACTGTGGGTTCCAGTCTTTTATAAAACTCCAAAGCCTAGACCTGTGCTGAGACACAAAGATAATCATAAATGTGAGTTACCTTTGCCCTCCTCTTTTAAATTCCCTATCCTCTCTTATAACTATGGAATCTTATTTCCCAAACTACAAGAATCAGAGTTCTCTTTTCATAACTCAAGGAGTCAGGCCACAATGGTGTTATAGGAACCACCACCCTCACCTAGTAAATCTACATCATTTTTGTGCTTGATCTACCTCCTTCTTTGTGTCTTTACTGCTTCCTGAGCCATACATCCATTTCCATGCTGGAGGCCCACAGGGTGGAACAGATTGCTCCCAGAACTGCCTGCTCCAGCTTTGGGCCTCCAGCTCCAGAGCCTCAGTAAGTACCCTCATGAAGCAGTAAGCTCTGTAGTCAGTGGCTGGTATCATTAGAGGCACCTAGTAAGTTTTATGGCATTTGATACATAATAAATAATAATTTACTTCCAGATGATTACCATATGACTGCTGCTATGATGAGCCATTCAGGAGGAAATAATAACAATGAACAAATAGAAAAGCAAACAAACAAAAAAATCTCTTGTGCCTCACCTAAAAATAAATCTAGGAACACAGAGAGATTCATAAGGGGTTGAAATACTTTTTTGTCAAAGCCATGGGTATAATAGGTGTGTTTAAATGTGTCTTTTCTGCACAGCTTCACTGTGCTATGCTAGCACACCTTTCTCTACCCCTCACAGTCACAGGAAAGCAGGGGGGCCACTGGGACTACAGAGAAGGCACACATTGACCCCCTGTCATAGTTTGTGACCTGAGGTGATGACTCAGGTGTACTATGTTCTAGAAATGTGATTTCATTCTGACTCCTGAAGGGCAGCAGTTGGGAGCTCAGAAATGGGCAATAATGGGGTATTTGGTATCTTAACAGACCCTAGTCACTATATATATAAATATCCCTTGGACTATAATATCTTTAAAAATTATTGTACTTGTTAGAAGAATTTGAGCAGAGGGGAACAGTATTTTACAGTTTTAGTTTCAGTAAAAGAATATTGATGGATGTCTGAATACTTAATAGTAACAAAACACATGATGCCAAAGACTGGATTCTGTTAAAAGTTGATGGGTATACTGAATGATTCCACTTACATAATAACCTTGAAATGACAAAATTATAGTGATGGAGAACAAATCAGTGGTTGCCCAGGGTTATTTTTAAGGGAGGTTATGACTATTCAGAGGTACCATGAAGGAGTTTCTTTGTAGTGATAGCAGAGCCCTATAGCTAATAACAACAACAAAAAACCTGATGAAACCCATATAAAGTCTAGTTTAACCAATAGTATTATGCCACTGCCAATTTTCTGTTTTGAAAATGCACTATGATATATAAAATGTTATCACTAGGGAAAGCTGGGTGAAGAATACACCAAAGCTCTCTATTTTTTTGCACCTTCTATGAGACTAAAACAGAAAGTTAAAAAAAAAAACCTGCAAAAAATATTACAAAGCTGGATGGCAGAGGTTTCAGTTCTGTTATGTGAACTAACTATACTTCCTGTGTCTGTCTCATTGTTGTGACTGCCATGCCTAGAGAATCTGATACCTGAAGGAACTGTTGTAGGACTCTGAAATATAAATAGCAGTAGGTAGATTGAGAAAGAAGACCAGAATCCAAAATACCATGAAAATACTGGTGAGTTTACATGTGTTTTCCTCCAGGACTCCTTGACCTGAATGTAATGCAAACTGAAATCTAGAGGTGACCATCAGCTCAGAGACACATTTGGGAAAAGCCCTTCAGTTATCCCTTCAGGAGCTGAAAATAGAACTCTGAAATCTCAGATAAGAAATTCCAGATAATAAAAAATAAAAATTAAACAAATGTAAAAACCTCTATAAGTAATAATAAATATATATAGCAAGGTTACAGGACATAAGTCAAATATGAAAAAGTCAATCTTTTTTCTACACACAGTAGTCTCCTCTCACCAATGGGGATATGTTCCAAGATCCCCAGTGGATGCCTGAAACTACATGTACTGAACCATAAATATATATACATACATGTATATGCCAAATATATATGTTTGATTTTTATCAAGCATATATATATACATATATGATTTTTCCTATACATACATACCTATTATAAATTTTAATTTATAAATTAGGCACAGTGAGAGATTAACAACTACAACTAATAAAATAGAACAATTATAATAATATACTCTAATAAAAGTTTTGTGAATATAGCATTATTAAATAAAATAAGCATTACTTGAACATAAGCACTGTGATACCATAACAGTTGATCTGCTGCGAGTACAAAGTGACTAATGGTGGGTAGTGTACATGGCATGGATACAATAAACAAAGGGATAATTCATGTCCAGGGAAGAATGGAAAAAACAGGGTGAGATTTCATCATGCTACTCAGAATGGCACACAATTCAAAATGTATGAATTTTTTATTTCTAAAATTTTCTATTTAATATTTTCATAACTTGGTTGACTGAAAGTAACTGAAACTATGAAAAGCAAATTTGCAGATATGGAGGGACTATTGTACTAATAATGTAAAATTAAAAGAGAAATTAAAGCTATTTAAATAGCTCTAACAAAAAAATAAAATAGGTTGGTTAACATCTAAAATAATCAACTATAATATTTTTTATACTGAAAACTACAAAAGAAATGATGAATTAAAGAAGACAAATAAATGGAGAGGTCCATCATGTTAGTTTGGACAGAATGTTTGTTTTTCTCCCAAAGTTCATGTGTCAAAGCCTAATTTCTGGTGTAATGATGTCTGGAGTTGGAGCCTCTGTGAGGTAATTAGCTCATGAGGGCAGAGCCCTCACAAATAGGATCACTGTTTTGCACTTATAAGAAGAAACATGAGAGATGATCTCTCTGTCTCGGCTACATGAAGATACAGTGAAAGGTAGCTAACTACATGGCAAGAAGTGGGTCTTCACCAGACACTGGTACTACCAGCAGCTTCATCTGGGATTTCCCAGTTTCTAGAACTGTTAGAAATAAATGTTTTTTGTTTAAACCATCCAGTCTATGCTATTTTTGTTATAGCAGCCCTACAAAGACACATGTTCATGGTTAGAAGCTTCAATATAGTAAAGACATTATTAATTCTTCCCAACTTGATCTGTAAATGAATGTAATACTGACCAAAATTTCAGCTAGACATATTGTAGATTTACAGACAGATTTTAAAACTTATATGGAAAGGTAGAAAAACTTGAATAGCTTGCAGAATTTTGACAATAAAGAATGAATTTGTAATGATCACACTGTCTAATTTTAACACTTGCTATAAATCTGTAGTAAACAAAGTACTGTGGTGTTGGTGAAGGAAAAACATACAGATGAGTGAAATAGAGTGTTCAAAAATAGATCCACATAAATATGGCCTATTGATATTTGACAAAGCTACAAAAACAATTCAATGAAGACAAGGCTGTCTTTTTCAACAAATCATGTTAGAACAATTTGACATATACAAACAGAAAATAGTTAACCTACATCTCACATCTTATACAAAAATTAATTTAGAATTGATCACACACCTAAATGTACAATGCAAAACTATAAATATTTTAGAAGAAAATCTGTATGGCCTAGGGCTTTGCAAAGAATTAGAATTTTTAGATATAATACCAAAAGTCTGATACATGAAACAATTTTTTGATACACTGGTGATGAAGACCCTGACTCATGGGGTCTGTGACATTGTGGATGAGATACAAGACAAATTCACACAGACTACCAAGTTATGTGGAGGAAAAGGGATGGCATGACCACTCCCTCAAGGGGAGAGAGCCTTGACCCTTGCCTTGACAAGCTTTTATTGTTTTTCTGGACACATTACATGATGGTCCTCATTTACAATGCACAGGTTCACTTTAGGAGGTTACCTTTTACAAAAAACAAAGGAGAGGATGCCGCTAATCACACCACAGAAAAAGGATATTTGCAAATGCAAAGGGAAAAGTCCTTGAACTGGTTATACTCATCCCTGGAAGGTTTAGCATGGATTTTAGGAAGTTAATTTAAAGATATGCAGTAAATGTTTACTGCCTCAATTCAGGGTGAGAGAGTTATAGCAAAAGCAAGTCTCATAGGTACAATGCAGGCCTGATTCCCCATGTGAAAACTTATCTGTGGGCAAGGGTCCTGTGCATCTCTGAGTGGGAGCTAGGCCCACACCACACAGAATAGTCTCCATTATATCCCCCCTTGTTTTTACTTAGGACCACTATAGATTCCACAAAGCTTGCTACTTGCTAGCCTCTTACACAACCCTGGGAAAATAATTTGCAAATACATCAAAGTACATAAAGCATTATTATAATCAGTAAGCAACCAGTAGTTCCAAAGGCCCACATTCTCAGAATAAGCCCATAAATCATTGTCAGGCTGTAATGATCAAATAGATAACATTCAAAGAACTCTGAGGGCTCATTCTGAGTCAGGGTCAGATAGCTAAAGGGCCATAAAACTTTGGGGAAACCAACTTATTTCAGGCTTAGACCCTTATTATTTAAATTGATGGTATTAGCAAAGTAGGTTTCATAGGATTTCACACATTCTCTCTTAGGTCTGATCACCCTAGGAAACCTGCCCTTTCCAGCACAGGGCAACACCCACCTCCAGAATTGTTTCAGGTTTAAGGCATTGTTTCAGGCAGGGGAAGCAAGGCAGCCAGGAGATTAAGAGACTTCTTGCAGACAAAATGAGGACTCAGGCTATGTCAAAGCTGAGGGATAAGGGTCCATTACCCCCTTTTTCTATAGCCCCCCAAGTCCTTCCCAGGGGGCCCCCTGTGATTGTTCCTGTCTTAGGTCATTCCCCCTTTGGGGAATCTTACCTGTCATTGGCTAACCAATCAAGCATTGGGGGCCAGGCAGGGTAAAGTAAAAGTAGCAGAGGCAGCGCCCCTGCCAGGGAGATAAGCTTTGTCTCCTTAGTGGCTTAGGGTCCCAAGGTTGCTCACTCAGCCTTAGCCATGGGGTGGTGGGTTGGGGGGCAGGGGTTAGAGCTCCTGAAACCAGTCAGTGAAGTTCCAACACACTGGAACATCAAATTTAAAAAATTTTGCTCTGCACTCTATCAGAAGAATGAAAAGACAAGCTACAGATTAAAAGAATATATTTATAAATCACATATCTGACAAAAGACTTCTATTCATAATAATAAAGAACACTAAAAACTCACAGTGAAAGAACAAACAGCACATTTTTCATGGGCAAAAGAGGTTGACAGACACTTCACCAAATTAGCTATATAGATAGCAAATTATCACATTAAAAAAATTGAACATGAGGAGACCAGAATGCAAATTAAAACCATGATGAAATATAATTGTCACCTATTGAGTGTCCACACTAAAAACTACTGACAACACCAAGTGCTGACAAAAATGTGGGAGCAAGTGTATCTCTCATATAATACTGGTTAGAATAAAAAATGATGCAGCACTATAGAAAATTGTTTGGTATTTTCTTGTAGACCTAATCATATATTTATCATATGGCTCCACAATTTCACTTCTAGTTACTGACCCTAGAGAACTGAAAACATGCTTACACACAAAAAATACTTGTACATAGATATTTATAGCACCTTAACTATTAATCACCACACACTGGAAATAATCCAAATATCTCTCAAGTAAGGAATACAAACAAAATCAAACAGTGCTACACCCACACCACAGAATATTCCTCAGCCATACTAACAAACATCTATTGATATACACACAAAACAAGGATGAATCTCAAAAGCATTGTACTGACTCACTTTCTTCCAGGACCAAACTGGAATCACAAACAAATGTTAGAATTATCATCCTGAATAACCAACTGATGACTAGCTGAAGAGAAGTCTTATAACCAAGGATTTACAGAAGAAGCCACATTGAGACTGGTAGGAAGGGTGCTGTTGCTGAGGTTCTGGATAGATATTTCAGCTATGAGAAGTTAAGCCTGAGAAGTGTGGGGTCTAAACTCCAAGCCAGGCCCCCTAACCCCAAGCACCAGAACCAAAAAGAGACACCCATATAACATCTGGCTGCGAAAAGCAGTGATATTTCTGTCTGCCAGAGAGCAGCAGGTGTCTGCTACAGAGATATAGACACCCATTTAAAAGGCCAGTGCACAAAATTATATTTGCAGACACTTGCATAGGCTCTGTCAGAGAAGGGTGTAGCAAACTAGTCATGTGAAGAGAGTCTGGGGATTGTGGCTCCAGAGAAAGAATGAGGAGTCAACTGCCAGTATCCCTGTGCTGAGTCATTCCCTCATACAACAGATGCCATGTTTCTTGGGTTGGGTGAGCACACCCCCAATTAAGCATCAGCCTATAAGAAAGCAATAACTCCACCATCTGGACTCTCTCTCACACCGTCTTGTGGAGCTTATGCTCAGCTGAGAACTATAGGAAAAGGTTATTTTAGTGACTGAGGCTAACAGGAGGCAGGCAGGAAGCAAACAGGAGGAAGAAAATCTCATCAGGGTACCTTGGGATTTTTGTTGGCCTGTCTCTTAGCATGGTGCTGGTAAAAGCTGGCCTTCTGTGCAATGTGGTCATTCCCATGCACACCCAGGCCAAGCAGAGGCATCCACAAACTGTGGAATAATTGTAGCTCCAAATAGGTTGCCATGGGATCACTCACAGGCAGCATTGATATTGGCTTGCACCAGAGGCCCTCCTAAGCCCAGAACCTATATACTGAGTAGCCAGCTTCAGAAAACATCAAAGCTGGATCTAATAGGCTTCATAAGTGGAACAGCCAGAGGGACACATCAGCAGGCACTAAACCCACCTGAGGCAAATTCCACTTCACGTAGTCAGTATCTGCACAAAAACTTACATGCCATGTGCAGAGCTTAGCCTCACAGTCAACCAGCCTGAAGATCAATCCCAACACACACAGGCCAATAGCAATCAAGACTCAATTCCAAGAACAGGGTCACAAAACCCATACAACAGACATTCTTGTAGCACCCAGGTCAGGTGACCTAGGAGTCTACACCACTGGATCCCACAGGACACTTACTTTATAAGGTCATCTTATGAAGACTGGAGTCATGGAAGATCTATCTAATACATATAAACAAACACAAATAGGCAACCAAAATGGGGTGATAAAGAAACAGGCTCCAAACAAAAGAGTAAAAGAAATCTCCAGAAAAAAAAAAAAAAAGAGCTAAATGAAATGTAGGCAAGCAATTTATCAGATATAGTTCAAGGTAATGATTATAAGAATGCTCAAGAGTATAACAAAGGATATAGAAACCATAAAAGAGGTCCAGGCAGCAGTAAAGAATACAATATCTGGAATGATGAATACACTGAAAGGAATAAACAGTAGCTTGGATGAAGCAGAGGATCTAATCAGCAATTTGGATAACAAGGTAGAAAAAAAAACCCAATAACAGCAACAACTGCCAAAAAAATGAATTTAAAAAATGAGGATAGGTAGAGGGATCTTTGAGACAACATACACCTCATAGGGGTACCAGGAGGAGAAGAGAGAGAGAGCAAGGGAACTGAGAAATTATTTGAAAAAATTATGATTGAAAATTTCCCTAACCCAGTGAAGAAAAAAGACACACAAATCTGGGAAACACAGAGAGTCCCAAACAAGAAGAACACAAAAACACCCACACCAAGACACATTATCATTAAAATGGAAAAGTTTAAAGAAAAAGAATAATAAAAACAGCAAGAGAAAATCAGTTACCTACAAGGAAGTTCACATAAGACTGTGAGCTGATTTCTCAACAGAAATATTTCTAGCAGAAAGCAATCAGCATGAAATACTCAAAGTGATGAAAACAATGACTTACAACCAAGACTATTTTACTCAGAAAGACTGTGATTTAAAATGAAAGGAGAAATATTTTTCCAAACAAGAAAAGAACTAAAAGAGTTTATTACCACCAAACTAGTGTTATAAGAAATGTTAAAAGGCCTCTTTTTAAAAAAAAAAAACATTTTATTTATTTATTTTTAGAGAGAGGAGAATGAGGGAGAGAGGGATAGAAATATCAATGTGTGGTTGACTCTTGCACACCTCTGCACCAGGGACCTGACCCACACAACCCAGGGATGTGCCCAGACTGGGATTGAAACTGCCAACCCTTTGGTTCACAGGCTTGCACTCAATCCACTGAGCCATACCAGCCAGGGCAAAAGGGCCTGTTTTAAGAAGAAAAAGGGAAAAGAAACAGAGGAACGTAGTTAAAAGAATAAAATGGCAATAAATATGTACCTATCAGTAATTATCTTAAATGTAAATGGCTTAAATGTTCCAATCAAAAGACATCAGGTAGATGAAAAAAAAAATAAAAAAACCTGACCCATACATATGCTGTCTACAAGAGACACACCTCAGGACAAAAGATACACACAGACTAAAAGTACAGGGATGGAAAAAGATATTTCATGTAAATATAAAGGGGAAAACACCAGTGATAGCAACACTTACATCAAACAAAATATACCTTAAAACAAAGTCTGTAGTAAGAGACAAAGAAGAGCACTACATAATGATAAAGGGAGCAGTCAAGTAAGAGGATATAACACTTGTAAATATTTATGCATCCAACATAAGAGCACCTAAATATGTAAAGCAAATCTTGATGGACATAAAGGGAGAGCTTGACAGTAATACAGTCCAAGTAGGAGATTTTAATACCCTGTTGGCATCAACGGAGAGATCTTCCAGATAGAAAATCAATAGGGAAATGGCAGCCTTAAATGACATATAAGATCACATGCATTTAAATTATATCTACAGAGCATTTCATCTCAAAGCAACAGAATAAACATTCCTTTTAAGTGCACGTGGAACATGTTCTAGGATGGACCACATGTTAGGACACAAAACAAGTCTTAATGAATTTAAGATTGAAATCACATCAAGCAACTTCTCTGACTACAATTCTATGAAACTAGAAATCAATCACAAAATAAAAACTGAAAGACACACAAAGAAATGGAAGCTAAATAATGTATTACTACAATAAATGGATTAATAATGGAATTAAGGGGAAAAACCTAAAAGATACCTTGAAACAAATGAAAATAAGAATGCAACAACCCAAAAACCTATGAGACACAGCAAAAGCAGTTGTAATAGGGAAATTCATAGCATTTTATGCTTAACTCAGATAAAAGAAAAAAATCTAAAATAAAGAATCTAACTTTACACTTAAAGGAACTCAAATAACAACAACAAACAAAGCCTAGAGTGAGTAAAAGGAAGGAAATACTAAAGATCAGAACAGAAATAATGAAATAGAGTCTAAAAATACAATACAAAAGATCAATGACACTAAGACCCTGTTCTTTGAAAGATAAACAAGATTCACAAAACTTTAATTGGGCTTATCAAGAGAAAAGAGAGGATCCAAATAAATAAAATCAGAAATGAAAAAGGATAAGTAACAACTTGCACCAGAGAAATACAAACTATTGAATTAAAATATTACAAACAACTATACGCCAGTAACCTGGACAATCTGGAAGAAATGGATATATTCCTATAAACATACAATCTTCCAAAACTAAATGATGAAGAATCAGAGAATATGAATAGACAGATTACATGTAGTGAAATTGAATCAGTAATACAAAATTTCTAAACAAATGAAAATCATGGACTGGATGGCTTCACAGATGAACTTTACCAAATATTCAAGAAGAACAAACCACTACCTTTCTCAAATTATTCCAAAAAATTCAAGAGGAGAAAAGACTCCCAGTTTATTTTACAACATAAGCATTGTCCAAATTCAGATAAACAACACAAATTAAAAAATTACAGTCAATATGCCTGATGAACATAGATGCTAAAGTCCTCAACAAAGTGTTATCAAACCTGGGCTAGCAATATATTAAAAATATAACATGTCCTGATCAAGTGGGATTTATCCTGGGGATGCAAGGTTGGTATGATACTCACGAATCAATACACATGATACACCATATAAACAAAATGAAGAATAAAAACCACATGGTTATATCAATAGATACAGAACAATCATTTGATAAAATTCAGCATGCATTTATGATAAAAACTCTCAGCACTTCCAAATGGAAGGGATATACCTCAATGTAATAAAGGACAACATTATATTAAATGGGCAAAAAATACAACTGTTTCCCCTAAGATTAGGAACAAAACAGGAATGTGCACTTTCACCATTCTTATTCAACATAGTACTGGAAGTCATACTCACAGCAAACAGAAAAGTAGAATAAATAAAAGACATCCAAATTGGAAAGGAAAAAATAAGAATGTCATTATTTGCAGATGACATGATACTGAATATAGAGAAACTTAAAAGGTTCCATCAAAATTTACTAGAACTGATAAATTAATTTGGTAAAGAAGCAGGATACAAAATAAATATTCAGAAGTTGGTTGTAATTTTTTTTACACCAATAATGAATGATGAGAAAGGAAAATTGGAGAAAAAATTTCCACTCACAATGGTTTTAAAAAGAATAAAATACCTAGGAATAAATTTAATCAAGGATGTAAAAGACCTGTACTCAGAAAATTGTAAGACATCAAAGAAAGAAATTGAGGCACATACAAATAAAAGGAAGTATACATTGTGTTCATGGATAGGAAAAATTAACATCATTAAAATATTCATACTACCCAAAGCAATCTATGGATTCAATCCAATTCCTATCAAGATACCAATGGCATATTTTACAGAAGTGGAACAAATATTCCAAAAATTTATATGGAATCAAAAAGAGCTCAAACAGCCACATCAATTTTGAAAAAAAAAGTTGGAAGAATCACACTACCTAATATCAAACTATACTACAAAGCCATAGTGATAAAAAACAGCCTGGTTCTGGCATAAAAACAGACACATACATCAAGGGAACAAAATAGAGAGACTAGAAATAAACCCACACCTTTATAATCAATTAATATTTGACAGAGGAGGCAAAAACATACAATAGGGTAAAGACAGTCTATTCAGCAAATGGTGTTGAAAAAAATGGATGGATATGTGCAGAAAAATGAAACTAGATCATCTTCTTATGCCACACAAAAGAACAAATTCAAAACAGATTAAAGACTTAAGTGTTAGACTCAAAACCATAAAAATCCTAGAAGAGAACATAGGCAGTATAATCTCAGACATTTCTCATAGTAATATTTTTTTTCTGATATATATCTCCTTGGGAAAAGTATCCCAAAAAGTAAACAAATGAGACTACGCTCAACTAAAAAGATTTGCATAGCAAAGGAAATGATCAACAAAATGAAAAGAGATCCCACTGAATGGGAGAACATATTGTCAAGGATATATCTCATAAGGGGTTTATATCCAAAATTACTCAGGAACTTATAAAACTCAACACCAAAACAAACAAACAAACAAACAAACAAACAAACAACAACAAAGACAATCCGATTAAGAAATGGGCAAAGGACCTAAATACACACTTCTCCAAAGAGGACACACAGCATACAGATGGTCAATAGGCATGTGAAAATATGCTCAACATGACTAACCATGAGAGAAATGCAAATTAAAACCACAATGAGATATCACCTCACACATATCAGAATTTCTATCATCAATAAATCTATAAACAGGATGTGTTGCCAAGGATGTTGAGAAAAGAGAACCCTCGTATTGATTGGTGTAGCCACGGTGAAGAACAGTATAGAGTTACTTCAAAAAATTGAAAATAGAACTTCCTTATGACCCAGCTATTCCACTTCTGGAAAATTGCCTAAAAATATCAAAACATTAATTTGAAAGAATATATGCATCCCTGTGCTCATTGCATATATGAGCACATTGCATCCTTATTTGCATCCTTATTTGCATCCTCATTGCATCCTTATTTACAATAGCCAGGATTTTGAAGTAGTCCTAGTGTGCAGCAGTAGATGAGTACATAGCAAAAACTATGCTACATTTACACAATGGAATATTATGTGGCCATAAAAAGAGGAAATATTGGGTTGGCCTGAAAGTTCATTTGTTTTTTTTTTGTTTGTTTGTTTTTGTAAGATGGCTCTAGTAGTACTTAGTTGTCTTTAATTTCATTTAAACAATTTTGTTAGATTTTATTATGTCAGGTGTCATTATAAATATGCATTAAAAATAAACTTTAAAATTGGTGAATTTTTTGTAGCCATTTTAATATTGAAGATTGAAGAAAATATGCAAAGTATGAACATTATACTTTATCATTTCAGGAAAGGTAAAACCACAACTGAAATGCAGAAAAAAAAAAAAAAGATTTGTGTAGTGTATGGAGAAGGTGCTGTGACTGATCAAATGTGTCAAAAGTGGTTTGCAAAAATTCATGCTGGAGATTTCTTGCTGGACAGTGCTCCATAGTTAGGTAGACCAGTTGAAGTTGATAGTGATCAAATCAAGACATTAACTGAGAACAATCAACATTGTACCATGTGGGAGATAACCAACAATACTCAAATATTCAAATCAGTAAAGTTATTGGTGAAAATGAAAAACGTGTCTTTTGCTTTATGGGAAAAAACACATAGACTTTTTGGCCAACCCAATATTACCTTTTGCAACAGCATGAATGGACCTGGAGAACATTATGCTAAGTGAAATAAACTAGTTAGATAAAGATAAGTACATGATTTCATACATATGTGGAATCTAATAAATAAATGAACTAACAAGCAAAATAGTGATAGACTTATAGACAGAGGACAGGATGACAGCTGTTGGGTGAGGGGGTGCAGTTGGATAGGTGGGTATAGGAATTGAGCAAATAAGAAAAAGAAGAGAAAAAAACTTGTAGACACAGACAACAATATGGTGATGGATTAGGGTATAATAGGAGGTGGAGGATATGGGGGCATAAATGGTGATAGATGGAGACTTGACTTGAGATGGTGAACAAAATGATACAGTGTATAGACAATGTGTTACAGAATTGTGCACCTGAAACCCATATAATTGTGTTAACAAGTGTCACTCCAATAAAGTCAATGAAATTGGGGAGGGGGAGAAGCCATAGGCTGTGTGATAGATGTCAATCTTAAAACATTACATATCATGTGATTTCATTCATATAACAGTCCCAAAAGGGCAAAAGTATTGTGATAGAAAACAGATTAGTGGTTGCCAGGCATTATGAGTGGGTGGGAAATATGAATATATAGAAAGAACATCAGAGAGTTATTTTGGAGCAATGAAATTGTTTTGTTTGCTGATTATGATGGTGCTTATATGAATCTAGATATGTATTAAAATTCATAGAAATGATAGTAATTAAGAAACTGTGGTATTGACAAAAGAATAGACAAATAAATCAATGAAACAGAATAGAGAGCACAAAAAATTGGCCCACAAAAATACACTCTATTGAACTTTGACAAAATCAAAGGCAAATCAATGAACAAAAGACAGTCTTTTCAGCAAATGCTGTTGGAATGACTGGACATTCACATACAAAAAAAAAAAGCATGAACCTAGATACAGACCTCACACTTTTCACAAAAATTAATTCAAAATAGATTACACATTTTAATGTAAATACAAAATTATGATAACATAACAGAAAATCTAAGTGGCTGGAATTGGTAATAATTTTTTAAGATACAACACAAAGCCCTGGATGGTGTAGCTCAGTGGACTGAGCGCGGGCCTGCGAACCCAAGGATCGAGGTTCGATTCCCAGTCAGGGCACATGCCTGGGTTGCAGGCCAGGTCCCAACAGGGGACGCACGAGAGGTAACCATACATTGATATTTCTCTCCCCCTCTCCTTCCCTTCCCCTCTAAAGATAAATAAATAAAATCTTTTAAAAAAAAGATACAACACAAAAGCAAAATCCATAGGAAAAAAATCATAAACCATACTTCATTAAAATTAAAAACTCCTCTAAGAAAGACTCTATCAAGAGAATAAAAAATAACTATAGACTGATAGAAAATACTTGCCAAAAACCTATATGATAAAGGACTAGTATCCAAAATATATGAAGAACTTTTAAAACTCAAAGATAACAAAGCAAACAAAATTAAAATGGGCCAAGACTCAGACAACTCATCAGAGATAAAGAGTTGGCAAATAAGCATACAAGAAGATGTCCCACATCATATGTCATTATCGATGACAAATTAAAATAACAATGATAAGAGAGGAAGATGGCAGTGAGGTTGGTGGGAGCTGAACCCACTTGCTCATGTACCTAAATGGGACACCTAGCTGATTTTCTGAAGAACAAAGTGAATAGCCAACAGAATCCCAGCTTATATGAAGTTTGGAAGCCAAAGATTGCAAAGGATGTTGAAAAACAGAAGGCAAGGAGATTATGTAGGCATGGTAAGGTCCCTGGGACCTGTGTGAGGACCAAGGCTGCTGCAGTCCCTGACCTGGTGCTGGGCACCAGGAAGGCAGATGCCTCAGGAGCTTTGGAGGAGAGCCATCAGCGATTGTAACTTTGCAGCACCCTTCCCTTGCAGAGCAGGGAAGGCAGTCCCTCAAGAGGAAAGACCTGTAGCTGTCCAGTTCTCCCAACACCATTTGTTGAAGACATCAGAGAAATGCAAATAAAAATCACAATGAGATACCACTTTACACCGATCAGAATAGCCATCATAAACGAAGCAACAAACAAGTGTTGGAGAGGTTGTGGAGAAAAGGGGACCCTAATTCACTGCTGGTGGGATTGCAGACTGGTACAACCACTATGGAAAACAGTATGAAATTTTCTCAGAAAACTAAAAATGGAACTGCCTTTTGACCCAGCAATTGCACTGCTAGGATTATATTCCAAGAACCCTGAAACACCATTCCAATAGAACCTATGCACCCCAATGTTCACAGCAGCACAATTTACAATAGCCAAGTGTTGGAAGCAACCTAGGTGCCCATCAGTAAATTAATGGATCACAAAACTATGGTACATATACACAATGGAATTCTATGCAGCAGAAAGAAAGAAGGAGCTCCTACCCTATGCAACAGCATGGATGGAACTGGAAAGCATTATGCTGAGTGAAATAAGCCAGGCGGTAAAAGACAAATACCATATGATCTCACTTTTAACAGGAACCTAAGCAACAAAACAAGCAAGCAAGCAAAATATAACCAAAGACACTGAAATAGAAAACAGGCTGACAGTAACCAGAGGGGAGAGGGGAGGGAATTTCAGGGGGAAAAAGGGAAGGGATTATAGGAACAAGTATAAAGGACACATGGAAAAAACTAAGGGGGGTGGAAATGGGAGGGAGGTGGGGAGCACTGGGTGGGTGGACTGGGATGGGAGTAAAAGACAAAAAACTGTACTTGAATAACAATTAAAATATTTTTTTTTAAAAAAAGAGGAAAGACCCGGATGCTTGAAATCACTGGGAGGAATAAAGATGCAGTAGGAGACACACAGATGTGTTATTCCCCCCACAGGGACTGTGGTTGCAGGCTGGAATAGTACCAGAGAAACTGAGGAGCCAGGTGACACCTGGAGATGGGAGAAGAGGTGGGCCACACAGGCCCCTGACCCAGATAGTCTCCAGACTGGTAAGAGAGTTGGGCTGTGTGAAAAGCCAGGGGCTTGATAAGAATGGTGGTAGCAAAAAAGAGGAATTTACATTAAAAAAAATGTCTCTCAGCTGCTGTTTAAGGAACTCTTGAGCTGTGGGCAGGGCCAGCAAAGAGGGAGGAGGAGGGGCACAATTTGCTCAAATCAAGGCGCCTCAAGGACTGATCAAAGTGGGGCAGACAGGGGTAGCAGTCCTCAGAGAAACTTAATAGGGGGCCTAAACTGCCCTGAAGGGACTTTGAACACACAGCACCCAGACCAGCAAAGAGGGAAGAGAGGTGAGAGTTGCTCCCACTTGGTGTACCTCATGGACTAATCAAAGGATGGCACAATGAAATAAATTAAAGGCACCAGTTTGGTGAATATGGACAGGAGGGTCAAGCAGAGCTGTTAGGGCTTTGATTGGAGGTTGGACACCTGTGAATATTGGAACCCAGACCAAGCCCCTAATGCAGAACCATAGGGAAGGAAAAAGAAAACTAATGCAGCCCAGCCCCGCTTTGCCTACAACATACAAGAACACCAGCAGAGCCCGCTTGGTGGGTTAAAAGTCAGCAAGAGGTGTTTGTTTTTTGTTTTTTTTCTTCTTTTTTCTTCCAAGTGTAAGACAGAAAGACCTGGAGCTGTGAAAGTATAAAAGACAGATCCAGAGAGACATCAGAAGACTAATGCCAACAACTGAGACAAAATTCACTTCATTATCCTACAGAACTTTCATTTTATTTCTTATTTTTTATTTTTTAAATTATTTTTGTTATTATTTTATTTGTAGTATAATTTTCTTTAATTTGTTTGTTTGATTTCATTGTTTGGTTTTCTTTATTCTCCCTTTCATATTGCATTTTAATTTCCCTTCCTTCATTTCACTCATATTCCTATAACACACTACTCTTGGTCTTTTACTTTTTATTCTTTTTATTCAAATAACATATTTCCTTTAATGTTGTTGTTCCCATTCCATATAGCACCTTTCCCTAGTCTTGGTCCATTTTACTATGTTCCTGAGCTTTACTACTGTCGTGGTTAACTTCATTCTCTCACATACTATGTCAAGTTTCTATCCCTTACTCTCACTATATCTTACCATCTAACTTCCCATAAGTACTCTGCCTTCTAGAGTCAGCTCACATTCCTTTTTCCCCTCTAACAACAGTCTTATCTCTTTTTCACATTTTAAAAAAGCAGCTGGTTGGATGAAATATCACAGTTACTGTTATACTTCTCCATAGGATCTCCTATCTGTTCTCCACATGTTGGTACTTTAAATCCCATAGAGTAATCTAATCTATTGCTGTTATAATCCACTCCATTTTCTCCCTGCTCCAGATGACATACAAGATAAGGTAGAAGTTGTGAATACCAGTTAACCCGTTGGAGGAGAGAACACACCAACAAAGCAGCCACCAATGGGTAAAACCCAAGTACCATGGAAAGAGAAAGACAACTTTAGAGCATCCAGACAAGGAGATAAAAGAGAACATACCACTGAATCCCACAGAATTCCTACTACAGAAGTTCACCATATGAAGACAGCTAACAAAGCAGAGCATCTGGAATCAAAGAAACAAACAAAAAGAGTCACCTAAAATGGGGAGACAAAAAACGAACCTACAATCAAAAGCAATATAGGACTCCCCACTACAAGAGCTAAATGAAACGGGGATGAGCAACTATCAGATATAGAATTCAAAAGGATGGTTATAAGGATGCTCAAGGAACTCCCAGACAACTACAAAGGACTGAGTGGGAATGACAATAGTATAAAAAAGGAAATAGAAACTATAAACAAGAACCAGGAAGAAATGAAGAATACCATTTCTAAAATAAAAACACACTAAAAGAAATCACAAGCAGGCTGGATGATGCAGATGACTGAATTAGTGAGCTGGAAGACAAAGTAGAAAGAAATACCCAGGTAGGGAAGCTGCATGAAAAGAGATTCAAAAACATGAAGACAGATTAAGGGAACTGCAAGACAACAGGAAATGCAACAACATTTAAATCATAGGAATGCCAGAAAAAGAAGAAAAGGAGCAGAAGATAGAAACTCTGTTTGAAAAAATAACATCAGAAAACTGCCCTAACTTTGAGAAGGGAAAATTCACACAAGCTGAGGAAGCACAGGGGGTCCAAATCAAGATGAACCCAAAGAGGCCTACTCTAAGACATATCATAATTAAAATGCCAAGTTTTAAAAATAAAGAGAGAATCTTAAAAGCAGCAAGGGAGAAACAAGAAGTAACAAACAAGGTAGCTATGATAAGGGCAGCGGCTGACTTCTCAACAGAAACACTGCATGCCACGAGAGAGTGGCAAGAAATATTCCAAGTAATGAGAACCAGAGGCCTGAAACCAAGAGTATTCTACCCAGCAAGGCTCTCAATCGAGATAGAAGGTCAAATAAGAAGCTTCCCAGACAAAAGAAGACTGAAATAATACACCTCCACCAAACCAGCACTGCAAGATATGCTGAAGGGACTGCCATAAAAAGAAGAAGGAAAAGAGAGAAAGAGAAATACAAGTCCAAAGGGGGTAAAATGGTAATGAATAAGCACCTATCAATAATAACCTTAAATGTAAATAGATTAAATGCTTCAATAAAGACATAGCATAGCTGAATGGATGAGAAAACATGATCCACACATATGATGCCTACAAGAGACCCACCTCAGGACAAAAGACCTACACAGACTGAAAGTGAAGGATTAGAAGAAAATATTCCAAGTAAATGGACAGGGAAAAAAAGCCAGGAGAGCAATGCTTATATCAGACAAAATAAACTTCAAAACAAAGGCCATTAAAAGAGACCCAGAAGGACACTTCATAATACTCAAGGGAAGAATCCATTTATATTACACCAAAAAAAATGGTATGTAATGTAAAAATGGTGTTTATGTCAAGAAGACATAAACATTATAAATATATATGCACCCAACATAGGAGCACCCAAACATATAAGAAAAATCTTGGAGGACTTCAGGAAAGATATAGACAACAACACACTTATACTAGGGGATTTTAATACCTCCCTGTCAAAAATGGATAGACCTTCCAAAAAAATCACAAAGGATATTGTGGCATTGAACAATGCCCTAGATGAAATGGACTTAACTGATATATATAGAGCCCTTCATCCCAAAGAAGCAAAATACATTTATTTCAAATGCACGTGGAACATTTTCAAAGATAGACCACATGATAGGACACAAAACAACCTTCAAAAATGTAAGAAAATTGAAATCATATCAAGTACTTTCTCAGACAGCCAGGGTTTCAAACTAGAAACCAATCTCAAGGAAAAACTCAGAAATATTCAAATTAATGGAGATTGAATAACATGCTATTAAACAATAAATGGGCTATTAATGAGATTAAAGAAAAAATAAAAAAATTATAGAAACATATGAAAATGAACTCATGAGAACCCACAACTTATGGAACATAGCAAAAGCAGTCATGAAAGAGAAGTTCATAGTTATACAGGCCTACCTAAAAAAGATAGAAGCATTTCAAATAAACAACCTAAACATACATCTACAAGAACTGGAGGAACACAACAAACAAAGCCCAGAGTGAATAGAAGGAGGGAATAACCAAAATCAGAGCAGAATTAAATGACATGGAGACTAAAAGAATAATTCAAAGGATCCATAAATCCAGGAGCTGGTTCTTTGAAAAGATAAACAAAATCAACAAGCCTTTAAGCAGACTCATCAATATAGAGAGATGATCCAAATAAATAAAATCAGAAATTAAAGAGGAGAAATTACAACTAATACCACAGAAATACAAATAATTATAAGAAATTATTACAAACAACAAAAAGGAAAGCTTCTGCACAGCTAAAGAAAACATCAGCAAAATGAAAAGGGAACCAACCATATAGAAAAATATATTTGCCAATGATATTTTGGACAAAAGTTTGATCTCCAAAATATATGAATAACTCACATGACTTCACTCCAGGAAGACATACAGCCCAATTAAAAAATGGGCAAAGGACCCAAATAGACGCTTCTACAAGGAGGACATACAGAGGGCCCAGACACATATGAAAGGATGCTTAGCATCACTGGCTATCAGAGAAATGTACATTAAAACTACAGTGAGATGCCATTTCACACCATTTGGAATGGCCATCGTAAACAGATCAACAAACAAGTGTTGGAAAGGATGTGCAGAAAAGAGAACCCTAATGCACTGTTGGCAGGAATGTAGACTGGCACAGGTACTGTGGAAAACAGTATGGAATTTCCTCAGAAAACCATAAATAGAAAAGCCTTTTGACCCAGCAATTCCACTGCTCGGATTATGCCCTAAGAATCCTGAAACAACAATTCAAAAGAACATTTGAACATCATATTATTAAGTGAACAAAGCCAATTTGAGAAGAATACATACTGTATGATTTCAACTACATGACATTCTGGAAGGAAACAAGTCTAGAGGTGAAGAACTAAGGATTTTCAGAGCAGTGAAAATTCTTTGTATGATTCTATAATGGTAGATACATTTCATCATACATTTGTCCAAACCCACAGAAGGTACAGCAAGAATGACCCCTAATGTCAACCATGGACTTTGGACAATTATGATGTATCGATATATATTTATCAATTGTAATGAATGAACCACTATGGTGAGAGATACTGATAATGGGGGAGGCTGTGCATGTGGCAGGGGTAGAGGCCATATGAATTACTTCTGCACCATTCTTTCAATTTTTCTGTGAACCTAAATCAGCTCTAAAAAATATAGTGAAAATAAAAGTATTTGTACTACATGATTGAATGGTGGAGTTCCAGGAATATACATCTCTGAGCCTGAGATACAGTAAAAGATTGATACAAATAAATACACAGTAAACAATAAATAGACAATCCTTCCCCTACCACACACTTACCCTTTAAAAATATTGATTTGCCAAAACTGAACAGTCAAGTTCTATAATTTAGGTGATTTTTGTTCAGCTATTTAAACTCTCTACTAATATTAATAAATAAATTTTATGAGTTCATACAATGGAATATTATGCAGTAATAAAAATAAATGACTTAAAGTTTGAATGAAAACAGTGTTGACTCTTACAAATATATTGTTGAATAAATAAGCTAGACACAAAAGAATGTCTGTATGATTTCACATGTAAAATTTTAAAAGCTGGCAGGGCTCATTGGCAATAGTGTTATAAAAGCCTGAATAGTGGTTATATTTGAAGAGGAGTAAGAGTGTCATAACTGAAAGAAGACATGAGAGAGGTTTATGGGTTTCTATTAACATTTTATTTCTTGGAGGAAAATATAGTAATCACACAAATATGTTCACTTGCAATTATTCACTAGGCTATATTCTTATCATTTTTATACTTTTCTGTATTATAGTCAACTACAATATTTTTTAAATTTACAATCCAACAAAGTACAGGACAATTTTTAGAATTCTGCCTTTTGTGTAAAAAGAATGGGAAATTAATACTTATCTACCTAAATTATATATCTACATACACACATGCTTATGTTTGAAAAAGGAGATATTTTAAAAAATAAGCATAGTCCATTATTTTTAAGAAAAAGAAAAATTAAAATAAAAATTTTCATATTATATTTTTATATACTTTTAGTTTTGAACCAAAATCATATATAATATGGTTTTACATATTTAAAAATAGACTTTAAAATGTAAACACTATAATGAAAAATCAACTCACACGTTTTCTTCCTGTTCTTATTTAGAAAGTCGCAAGATATCATTTTTTGTATACCATCAATGAAACAAGCTGGTTATGGGACAAAACTATACTTAAAATAAACTGTCAGAGAGACTTCCAGCCAAGATGGAGGCATAGGTAGACATACTGTGCCTCCTCACACAACCAAATTGAAGGACAACAACAATTTAAAAACAAAAAACAACCAGAACTGACAGAAAATCAAACTGTATGGAATTCTGACAACCAAGGAATTGAAGACACATTGATCCAGACCTGTAGGAGGGATGGAGACAGGCAGCCGGGCAAAGAGGATTCGTGACAAGGTATTGGCTGAAGGACCCAGTGAGGCAGCTGATTTTGGAGCAGGTGGTCCCACATTTGCATGCAGATAAACCAGGAGGAACAACTGGGGAGCTGGATGAACCTCGTAACCCAGGGCCCAGCACAGGGAAAAAAAGCCTAAAACCACCGATTGAAAACACCTGTGGGGGTTGAGGCAGTGGGAGAAACTCCCAGCCTCACAGGACAGTTCGTTGGAGAGACCCATGGGGTCCTAAAATATACATAAACCCACCCACATGGGAATCAGCACCAGAAGGGCCCAATTTGCTTGTGGGAAGTAGGGGAAGTGACTGAAATCCTGCAGAGAGGAGAGCAAGCGCCATTGTCCCCTCTCAGACCCTGCCCCCACATACAGCATCACAACACAGCCACATGGGTTACCTTGCCCAGGTGAATACCTAAGGCTCTCCCCCTTACTACATAACAGGCACATCAAGACAAAAAAATGTCCCAAATGAAAGAACAGATCAAAGCTCCAGAAAAAATACAACTAAGCAACAAAAAGATAGCCCCCTTTTCTAAATAAGAAAAGATAGCTACAGTTTAAAACACTGGTGATCAGCATGCTCACAGAATTGATTGAATTTGGTCGCAAATTAGATGGAAAAATGAAGGCTCACTAAGTGAAATAAAGGAAAATGTACAGGCAACCAAGACTGATGGAAAGGAAACTGGGACTCAAATCAATGGTGTGGACCAGAAGAAAGAAAGAAGCATCCAACCAGAAAAGAATGAAGAAACAAGAATTCAAAATAATGAGGAGAGGCTTATGAACTTCCAGGACATCTTTAAATGTTCTAACACCTGAATTATGGGGGTACCAGAAGGAGAAGAGGAAAAGCAACAAGTAGAAAACATATTTGAACGAACAATAAAGGAGAACTTCCCAAATCTGGCAAAGGAAATAGACTTCCAGGAAGTCCAGGAAGCTCAGAGGGTCCCAAAGAAGTTGGACCCAAGGAGGAACACACTAAGGCACATCATAATTACATTACCCATTATTAAAATTAAGAGAGAATCCTAGAAACAGCAAGGGATAAGGAGACAGTTACCTACAAAGGAGTTCCCATCAGACTGTCAGCTGATTTCACAAAAGAGACCCTGCAGGCAAGAAGGGGCTGGAAAGAAGTATTCCAAGTCATGAAAGGCAAGGACCTACATCCAAGATTGCTCTATCCAGCAAAGCTTTCACCTAGAATGGAAGGGCAGATAAAGTGCTTCTTAGATAAGGTCAAGTTAAAGGAGTTCATCATCACTTGGCCCTTATTATATGAAATGTTAAAGGGACTTATCTAAGGAAAAGAAGATAAAAATATGAACAGTAAAATGACAGCAAATTCACAATCATTAACAACCACACTAAAACAAAAACAGAAGCAAACTCAGCAAACAACTAGAACAGGAACAGAACCACAGAAATGAAGATCACATGGAGGGTTAGCAACAGTGGAGTGGGAGGAAGAGAGAGGGGGAAAAGGTATAGAGAATAAGTAGCATAGATGGTAGGTAGAAAATAGAAAGGGGGAGAATAAGAATAGTATAGGAAATGTAAAAACCAAAGAACATATATGTATGACCCATGGATGTGAACTAAAGGGGGGAATGTGGGTGGGAGGGGGTGTGCAGGGTGGAGGGGAGTGAAGGGGGGAAATGGGGCAACTGTAATAGCATAATCAATAAAATGTATTTTTTAAAAACTGTCAGAAACTTGAGATCACAAATACATTAAATTCCAGAAAAGAAAAACATATTATAGGATAAAAGGAGCTAATGGTTCATGAAGTGTGAAGAGGAAAAATCCATCATGGAGGAGGTTTAGGGGAATGCATAAAAACCTGCCATGGATGAGTGGGTGGGTCTGCATGGTAGTTTGAAATTTTAAGCTACTTTAGCCATAGTCTTCTTCATCCACCAACCCTTTCCCATGGATCTTCCCTGAATACCCAGGGTTAGTATGTGAAATATTGGTTATAGGGCAAGAGCTGACACATCCAGTGATGTGCATGGACCCACCCCCAGTATAAGTTAAATATTCCCCAAAAGCAGGGTTGGAAGAGAACTGAGAAAAAATGATTAATGAAGGCAACTCTGGCTTTCAGTAACTGAAAGACTGAAGGCAGAGCAGGAGAGTTGAGAGAAACCGTAGTGGGCTCGTTTTATACTCCTCTTTGAGTAACTGATGAAGTATATAAAAATCAGTAAAGACAAGATTTGAAAAGTGCTCTCATACAATTTGACCTAATTTGCATTTATAGGACAACTCGCCTCAAAACTGCAGTATACCCATTATTTTCAGATGCAAATGGAAGTCACCAGGACAGTTACTCTAGGTCATACAATGAGTTTCAATATAAAAGAGTAGAATCATGCAGAATATATTCTCTGACAAAAATGATTTCAAATTGGAAATGAACAACATTAAAGTATACAGATAATCCCCAAACAGTTGGTAATTTAGTAATATCACTTTAAATAATCCATAAACAGAAAATCAAAAAATATTTCAAAATGAATGATAGTGAAAAAACAGCATATCTAAATGAGTGGGTTATAGCTAAAGAGGTGCTTAGAGAAAAAAAATTACACCAAAATTAAGTAGAAGGAAAAACAATAAATAGTAGTAGTCAATAAAATATAAAAGTGACAAATTTAAAAAGATAACTCAGTGCTTTAAAAATAGTAATAAAATTAGTCAAAATCCAGCAAAATTAGTTAAGTAGAAAAAATGCAAGTTGCCAGCATTTGATTAAAACGATAATAAATCATCAACTGCAAACATCAACTGCATCAACATTTATTTCAGGAGTGCAAGGTTGTTTCAACATTCGAAAATCAACCAATGCAATTCAGTATATTAAAAGAATGAAGGAAAGAAGAAATCATCACCTTAGTCAATGAAGAAAAGCACTTGATTGTATATACCACCTTTTCATGATAACAACTCTCAGGAAACCAAGAACGAAAAACAGAAATCCCTCATTTTGATAAAGTACATTTACAGAACAAAAACAAAAGACCCATAATTAATAACATGGTGCTTAACTGCAAAATACTGGATGCTTTTCCAGTAAGATCAGGAAGGAAAAATATCTGCTCTCCTAATTTGTAGTCCATATTGCACTGGATGTTCAGACAAGTGAACATAAGGGAGGGCAAGAAAGAAGAAAAAAGGGGGTTGGCATGGAGGGGAGGAGAAAAAGAAGGAAAATAAAGATTGGACAACAAGAGTTAAAATTGTTGCCTACTACTATTTTTGGATAATGATTGTGTGTGTAAAAACCACCACTGGAATCTACTAAAACACTACCAAAAATAGAAAACTGTACTTGAATAACAATTAAAATGAAATTTTAAATAAATAAATAAATTTATCATAGTCACAGAAGACAATGTCAATATGTAAAAAGCAAATACAATTATAATTCTAGCAAAATATATTGACAAATAAAATTTATAAAATAATAACACCTCAAACAATATTATAAACATATATAGGGAAAAATTTAATGATATGCAAATCTTCTATATTAAAGATTGCAAAATATTACCATAAGAAATTACATAAGATGGCCCTGGCTGGGAGCCCAGTTGGTTGTAACATCATCCCAACATGTCTAGTTTGCAGGTTTCATTTTTACTCAGGGCACATACAAGAATCAACCAATGAATGCATCAATAAGTGAAACTCAAATCAATGTTTCTTTCTCTCTCTCCTTCCCTCCAAAATCAATTAACTAAAAAAGTTTTAAAAATTAAAGAAAAGAAATTATAGAGAAAAACAACAGATAGATGATAGATATGTAGATAGGTATATAGGTAGATGATAGATCTTATCTATCATATTCCTGTATTAGAATACTCACCTTGGTTAAGATGTCATTTCATTGCAAATGATCTAGATTCAATACAATCCCCACCAAAATCACATCAGGTTTTTATTATTTATTTATGTATTTACTTATTTTAGAAATTGATAACATGACACCAAAATTAATATGGGAAACAAAGGGCCTAGAATAACTAAAACAGCCTTGAGAAAAAAAATAACAAAATTAAAGAACTTGAAATTCCTAATTTAGAAATTTCAGAAATCATAGGAGTGGGTTCTTGGGGTAAAATACAGACAAATAAGTCAATAGATGAGAAAGTCCAGACATAGAGCCAATTAATCAATTGATTTTTGACAAAGTCACTATATTAAGTATCTATTGCTATGTAACAAATTACCACAAAACTTAGCAGCTCATAGAAATAAATATTTATTATCTCACAATTCTTGTGGATTAGGAATCTGAGCACAGAAATCTGGGCACACACAGGTTAGTGGGTCTTGTGACTCATGGTCTCTCACTGGACTGCAGTCAAGGTGTGGCTGGGGCCTCAGTAACTTCAAAGTGCTACTGGGAAAAATTATGATTCTATATCACTCATGGGGTTATGGGCAAGATTCAGTTCCTAACATGTTGTTGAACTGAGGACCTTAGTTCTTTATTAGCTATTGAACTTCAGTTTCTGAACAAATGGGTTTCTCCAAAGGGAAGCTCATAATGCTGCAGCTTGCTTCAACAGAGCACATAAGAAGAACCTGAGCAGGTGATAGGGAAGATGGAGAGAGAGGAAGGGCCAATGAGGTTAGATACTTTTGTGGAGGCATACGAATCATTCTGATGTCATATTTGTGATATGTTTTTTTCAATTTTTAACTATTTTCACTAGGTTTTAGTGTTCTTTGTGTATATTGGATACTTCTTTTTTCAGTTATATGTGGTATGAATATAAATATTTTCTCCCTATTTTTGACTTGCTTACACATTTTATTAAGAATGTCATTTGATCAGCAGAACTTTGATAAAGTATAATTTATCCACATTATTTTCTGTTGTGGATGCTGCTATCTATTTCCTAAGAAATGTTTGTCTATATCAGGTCACAGAGTTATTCTATGTTTTCTACTAAAAGCTTTTTATATTTAACTTTTACACGGTGAATCTTGATCCTTTTTGAATTCAGTTTTATGAAATAGGAGTTGATGTTCATTTGCAAACATTTTATTATGCTATGTCCTCCAGGTAAACTGACATTATTATAAAATATTTCTTTTTTATGCGTTATTCTAAAATGATATTTTATAATATATTTTATTGATTATGCCATTACAGTTGTCCCACTTCCCCCTTCATTCCCTTCCACCCTGTATACCCCCTCCCACCCACACTCCCCCCTTTAGTTCATGTCCATGTGTCTTAAGTTCTTTAGCTTCTACATTTCCCACACTACTCTTGCCCTCCCCCTGTCTATTTTCTCCCCACTGTCTATGCTACTTATTCTCTCTTTTCCATGGTAAGTCTTCATAATTTGAATTCTACTTGGTCTACCATTAATATTGCCAGCAGTGTTCTTTTGGCTATTGGTTTCATAGTATTATTTTTATCAATATTTAGTCAATCGATCTAAGTATATATTTATTTTATTATTCTTGTTTACTCTATTACAGTTGTCACATTTCTCCCCGTAGCCCTCCTCTGCCCAGCCCGCCTCCCATTCCCACAGTTATTCCCCACACCGTTGTCATTGTCCATGAGTCATTCATACATATTCTTTGACTAATCCCTTCACCTTTTTTCAACCAGTCCCCACCTCTTCCTTCCTCTCTGGTAGCTGTCAGTGTGTTCCATGTTTTTATGTCTCTTGTTCTGTTTTACTTGCTAGTTTATTTTGGATTTGATTAATTTGCTAGAGTGGCTCACAGAACTCAGAAAAACATTTTACTTACTAAGTCATCAATTTATTATACAAGGATATAATTTGGGGCAGCCAGATGTCAGAGATGTATAGGGCATGGTATGTGAGAGGTTGAAGACCTTCTATGCTCTCTAGTATTTAGCCACTTTTCCCAGCATCTCCACATGTTCATCAAACTAGAACCTCTCTGAAACCCTCCCTTTGGGGGTTTTATGGAAGCTTCCTTACTTAGGCATGATTGATTAAGTCACTGACCATTGGTTATTGATTTAACCTCCAGCCATTCTACATAGTCTGGAGGTCAAGAAGGGTGAGACTGAAAGTTCCAATCTTCCAATCACATGGTTGGTTCTCCTGGCAGCTTACCCTCATTCATAGGTGCATTGGGAAAAAACACCCCTTTAACATAATATGAGATACCTTTATCCTGTTGTAAGAAATTCTAAACATTTTTGGAGTTATATGCCAGAATGGGGTAAAATCCAAATATATATTTCTTATTGTAAATCACAATATTACTAACAAGAATATAAAAACCTTGCTGTAGTAGTTTAATTTATTTTGTTCTTTGTATGTCTATTGTCATACGAATGATGTAATATTGAATTATATACCTACAGTCTCTATAATTTGTATCAAGTCAGTAATATTTGTCACTGCACAAGTTTTTTTCCCAAAAACATTTCCTAAAGGTTTTTCATCCATTGCTAACATTTTTCAAATAATTTTCATATCATGAGTTGCAAATTGGTGGTTTTCTAATTCCACACTGATTAGCTGTCACTTTTGCCCTGCTTAGAAAATTTTTCTCTACAGAAATTGAAAGCTTATGAATAAAAAATTTTAAACTATAATTCTCTGATTTACTTATTGCCCTTAGCATAATACTGTCCAGCTCCATCCATGCTGTCACAAAAGGCAAGATTTTCTTTATGGCTGAGTAGTACTCCATTGCATAAATGCACCATCTCCTTTCATTTACACATTTACTGATGAGCACTTGGGCTTCTTCCAAATCTTGGCTATTGCAAATAATGCTGCAATAAACATGGGAGCCATATATTTCTGCAAATTAGTTTTTCAAGTTTCTTTGGATACATTCCCAGAAGTGAAATTGCTGGGTAATAAGGTAGTTCCATTTTTAATTTCTTGAGGTAACTCCATACTGCTTTCCACAGTGGTTGCATCAGTCTGCATTCCCACAAACAGTGCACTAGGGTTCCCTTTTCTCCACATCTTTGCCAACACTTGTTTGTTGATTTATTGGTTTATTCTGACAGGTGTGAGGTGATATTTCATTGTGGTTTTAATTTGCATTTCTATGATGATTAGTGATGCACAGCATTTTCTCATATGGTTATTGGCTATCTGTATGTCTTCTTTGGAGAAGGATCAATTCAGGTCCTTTGCTGATTCCTTAATCAGACTGGCTTTTTTGTGTGTGGGGGGTGACATTATTTTTATGAATTCCTTACAAATTTTGAGTATTAGGCCCTATCAGATATTTTGGTGAATATGTTCTCTCATTCACTGGGTTATCGTTTTGTTTCATAGATGGTTTCCTTTGCTATGAAAAACTTTCAGATAGATGTAGTCCCATTTGTTTATTTTTTTCTTTTGTTCCCCTTGCTTGAAGTTGTATATCAGAAAACATATTGCTATGAGCAATGTCTGGGATTTTACAACCTACGTTTTCTCCTAGGATTTTTATGGTTTAAGTCTAACATTTAAGTGTTTAATCCATTCAGGGTTTATTTTTTTGTACGGTGTAAGAAGGTGGTCTAGTTTCATTTTTTGCACGTGTCTGTCCAATTACCCCAACACCATTTATTGAATAGACTATCTCTGCCCCACTGTATGTTTTTATCTCCTTCGCAAACTATTAATAGACTATAAAAGTGTGGGTTTATTTCTGGGGGTCTCTATTCTGTTCCTTTGATCTATATCTCTGTTTTTATATTGGTATCATGCTGTTTTGATGACTATGGCCTTGTTGTATAGTTTGATATCAGGTAGCACAATTCTTCCAAATTCATCCTTTGTTCTTAAGATCACTGTGGCTACTTGGGTCCTTTGTCATTTCGTATACATCTTTGGAGTATTTGTTCTAGTTTCATCTATATGTGAAATCTGATGAACAAAACAAACTAATGAAATAGAAACAGATTCATAGATACAGAGGGCACTTTATCAGCTGTCAGAGGGGAAAGAGATTGATGGCTGGGCAAAAGTATTGAAAGAATTAAGCAAAGAAAAACAACTCATAGACTCAGACAACAATATAGTGATTGCAAGAGGTAAAGGAGGTGTGGGATGTAGAAGAGGGATAAATGGTGATGAAAAAAGCTTGACTTAGAATGGTGAGCACACAATAGAATACACAGATGATGTATTATAGCATTGTATACCTAAAACTTATATAATTTTATAAACCAATTTTGTCCTAATAAATTCACGTTAAAATCAACAAAAAAGAAGTATACATTATTAAAATAAAGGCAAGCTAATTAACAGAGACATGAAAAACTTCTTACATCACCCAAAAATTAAGATGTCTCAATTCTCCAAAAGAGGTACGAGCTCTCCAATAAACTGAAAAGAAAGCTCCTACTAGGAGCTCTCTGGTGTGTGTGGAATCAGAGCCTACTGACCCAAGGAACTGGTTACCAATGTCAATCAAGAATGCAAAGAGAAGAGGAGAGTATCCCCAAGAAAACTTGCAGATAGATGGAAGAAGAGCCCTAATATTTTCACATACTCTTGAAAATGATTTTCGAAAAATTCCCATCCTTCTGTCTACCCCCACCAAATCCACACTTGGAAGATGACTATGACTACTTTATTCTGGCACCACCTCATGGACACCTGCCCCTGGACCTCTCTTTTGTGACTACCCTAGTTAGTCCTTGGGGCTGCTGTTCAGCAGGCTTGGGGCACGGCCTTCTAACAGTGTCATACCACAACATTATGATAACAAAGTGAACAGTGGGAGACCTCCAAATAAATAAATAAAGGTACATAACTAAAAATATAAAATTATCATTTCAAAGACCAGAATCCCTACGTTATTTGTTCCTTTTGAGATGTATAATGTTGGGGTGCTGAATGTGAAAACCGGTCTGGCTGGAGTTTCCTACATCAAAACAGGATGGCAGATCCACATTCCCATGAAGTTCTGAGTGCCATGACCCAGAGATCTCCCAAGGAGCTCTGTACTTCCACAGAGTTGGTTTTGGACAAGTTAATTCAGTTAGAAATGATTACTTTCCCAATAGAGATTGTGAACTTCTGGGTTTCAGTGGATTAAGATATGTGTATCACCATCTGATTAAATGCTTGCCAACCAGCTTCTGTGAAAACAAATTTCATACCCAAAGGCATCTTCTCTTTTCTGAGACGATTTTCCTCTTTCAAGCCAGGAAGAAATAATCCCTGACAAGCATGCTTAGACATTACTGCAGCAGATCCTATTCTATTTTATCTCTGTATTTGCTTGGAATGACTAATTCTCTACTTAATAGAAATTCAAAGGAGTAGTTATTTTTTTCTTGAAAAATACAAAACTTCAGGTCAAAAGGGGCAGCTCTTTTAAGAACCATCAGGCACCCTGTAGCTCAGACACCTCAAACTGGAGTAATTTCATCCCCGGCCATTCTTCTCAGTAGAAGGTGAGATGAGGTTTGTGACAAAATGGCTACATCCTGTAATGGCTACAGGGACTATAATGAAGATAGTAAGACCAACACCTCAATGAATTTGTTGCTTAGAACCAGCAGAAGACCAGCTTGCTACACCCAACATGTCCACTAATTTCACCTTGCAGTAACCACTAGCCTCATCATACACCTATCGTAATGCAGTGGTGTGCTCAACAGCACCCTTTGACACCACCATTACACCTTCCTGTGATCAGGAAGGAAAGCCCATATGAGGACACAAAATGGCTGGCAAGGCCGTCTGAGAAGTCTCCACCCCCTTCCTGGAAAAATCCTGAATATTCCTCCCCCTTACTGAATACCCTAGTTCTGGATTAAATGAACCTCAATAAAGAAATAAATCCCACTATGGAGGGACTTCTCTGTCTGGGGAGCAGCCACTCTCTGTGTCACTGCTTCACTAAAAAACTCTCTTTCACTTCAAACTCTATGCTGGCTTGTATTTGAATTCTTTCCTGCACAAAGGCAAGAATCCACAGTGGATCATGGACTTGAGCGTCCATAGACCCATGGAACACCTGCATCAAAAGGACCTACTTGGGCAGTGGGGCAATCAACCCTGGATTTTTTACAACCCCACTTGCAAGGAATTTTTTTTTAGCTATATGTAATTCCTTATCCCTACTGTCTTGTTCTCAAATATAACTCCACAACCTTCATCATATAGCTTGGGACAAGTGACTTAGTGCCTCATTAACTCATTTTTTCTTATGTATGAAACAAGGAAAATGATAATATTACAAATGATAATATTACAAATGATAATAATATTACAATAGAAATAAATTGATAATATTACAAGTGAGTATTAAAGAGACACTGTAGTGTCAGCATGGTTCATAGAGAATGCTCCATGATTTTAGTTCCTCACCCCTTTTAGTTCTGAGCCTTCACACCAACATGGAGTACCTCGGCATGAGGTATCACCAGCAGCCAGGGCCCTGATTTTTTCCTTGTTGCCCCCAACCAGGTGGCCACTACCAGTGTTGTCCAGATGAAGGATAATCATGACAAGATGTTTAATATGAGTGAAAAAATCTTACTCCTATGTATTTGAAAGGCTGGGAACACTGTACAGCTTGCAGTATATATTCAGAAAAAAAATGTGCAACTTTATAAGATGCAAAATGGTTATGAATTGTCTCCCACAGCAGCAGCTAATTCCACATGCCAAAACTTGGCTGACTGTCTCCGGAGATGAACCCCATATCATGTCGACCTCCTGGCTGGCTATGATGAGCATGAGGGTCTGATACTTTACTACATGGGCTCTCTGGCAGCCTTGGCCAAGGCCCCTTTTGTAGCCCATGGCTATGGTGCCTTCCTGACTCTCAGCATCCTGGACCAGTACTAGACTTCAACTATTTCATGTGATATAGCAGTGGAGCTTCTTAGGAAATGTCTAGAGGAACTCCAGAAATACTTCATCCTGAATCTTCCAACCTTCATTGTTCAAATCATTGACAAAAATGGCATCCATGACCTGGACATTTCCCTCTCTAAATAGGACTCCTAACTAAGTCACACCTCTCTCCCACTTGCCAGGGAACTTCTTTTAATGGGCTCTTTTACTTTTTTCTATCCTTTAATGTGCACTCTTCACAGGTGGCTAATTCAGAATAAAGCTGAATATGGATAAATTGAAAAAAAAATCTCATATTTTTGGCCTCACAGTAACCACACAAGAGAGAAATCCTCTCTACTTTATAATTAAAAACACAAAGGCTGAGAATGATAATTGATTACAGTTACAAGCACTTAGATGCCCCACCACCTCTCCTTACCCTCTTCCTGAGCCTATCATGCAATCTGCATTGATGACTAATTCCAGACTGATGTTTTTTAGAATACAGCCTTTCAGTTGAGAACCAAGACAATTCTAAGCAAACTAGATGGTTGAGCACCCTACATCCCAGACTCCTGCACTTGTTTTATTTTTGTTATTTTTCCTGCTGAGAGGATATCTCATTGACTTTATCCATCATCCCAATGAAATTATTCTTCTGCCAAAATCTCTGTAACCCTCATATGCTAAATCCTATTACCACCCCTGTGTCTTCTGGTCTTCATCTTTCTTCTCACTTCATTTCAAGCTGTTTAAGCCAAAGAGAAAGATGGTCATCATTTCTGCAATATGCTAATGTTCTGTTAGATCCAACTGACAGAATTAGAGCTCTGATCTTCCTGAAAACCTCCCCAAAGTGCCTCTCGTCACCTTTTATAAGCAACTATCAGTCTCAATTATTCTCATCATCACCTTTCCAATAAGACTTGGGGTCCTAGAAACCCAATGCCCTGCTTTGACACACAAGAATCTCACCTTGGACCTGGATATTCTCCCCATAGACAGGCTCTTAGCTACAAATACATAATTCATTATGCAATTTGTTCAAATTTCCTAATAAGCCTTGAAACCACCCCCAACACATAAATATACACATAGGAAAAAACAAAAAACCACTAGTAGTCTCGTAAGCCATGTGAGCTGTACACTCCATAACACTTGGGTTCATATCTCAGTTTCACCATATTGTGTGATCCTAGACAAGGTATTTATGTCTTTGAGCCTAGTTTCTTTGCTATAAGAGACAGTAAAATAATTTTTTTATCAGTAATGCACTTAGAACAGTATCTGGTACACAGTAGGCACTTACTAACTGCTAACTTCCTTTCTTTTCTTAAGCTAGGCACCATTATTTATCTTCCCTGGGTCTTTTAGGTGGCACTAGGGACCCTGATGTGGCCTTTAATGGGTTTACAGATGGACTATAGGGGCCCTGCAGGTGCTGATTGTGGTCAGTGTCCACAGAGGCAGCACAAGTGCCATCTTGTAGAGGCCACAGTCTCTCCATCTTCTATGTAAGACATGTGGTGACTAAATACTCCTGGGAAGAACCCAGAGTCACTAGAAGGCCCACCTGAGTCCTTACTGACTACACAGTGCTGAATGCACACATGGGCACTAATTGAATAAAGCTTTCTCAGAATCAATATGGCTTGACTCCAAATAAGCTGACTATTTAAATAAGCAAAAGGAAATGCTATGGACTGGCCTCTGCTGTTTGTCACCTAATTAATAGCATATTTGGCTGACTCAGAACCAATTTATGGGCAGAAATAAAACAATTAAAAAGGTCTCATTACTGAAACCTGGGCGTGCTTTTCTGCAAATGAAGCACTGTGATATATAGGGAATGACTTCAAGCAAACAAAACTGAACTTGGCTGTGCATGTACTTGCAGTTGCAAAATGGTCCCAGTTGGCATAGGCCTTAGGCTTCCTTGGTTAAGTGCTTTTTGTGGGAGGGAGAAGCCAAGAGCACCACCTCTAGCCTATAGCCATGGCACACATAACAGTTATGAGACGAAGCAAAGATGTTGTTATGCATCTAAACAACCATGTGAATTACTCTTTCTATACCCTGGTTTCCAGTCTTCTCCACTCCAAAATCCTGCACTTGTGGACATCTTCAGCCACTCAGTTACAGCCACACTCTGAGGTCATATCATAATCATCATGAAAGTAAAAGTACAAATATCCACCTGCTTCTAGAGAGTGCACCATCTTTTAAACTGTGCTAAGTGCTTCATGAGCACTATCACATTTAATTTTCACTATAAGCTTTTGACATCAGAATTATTATTATCTCTACTTTAAAGATTAAACAATTGAGTTCCAAGTTTGCACAACTATTAACTAAAAGAAACAAGACTCATACACAGGTATGTCTAACATCAAGCTATTCATTTTTATTGGTTTCACATTACTGCTTCTTTTCCACAATCTCTAATTTAACCTTTCAATGTCCAACTAAAGTTTCCCTCTTAACCTGTCTCAATAAAATACCCTAACTTAAGCCTCATAGTTCTATTTCATCTTCTGAGTGCATCAGCCTCAGTCCAGCTTCAGTTTCTTTCCTGTCAACTTGGTTGTTGTCATCAATTATTTCAACTACATGCTTACCAATTCCTTCCCCTGTCCTGATTCTTAATATTTCTCTGCATAGACTCTGATGATGTCCAGGCCTAAAATGACACAACCCCCTATTTTTCCCTTTGCTTCCCTGAGGATGTCCTAATGGGTAAATTCCACTACGCAAGTATAAAGTAGTTCTTGGCTTTCAGTGTCACTCAAAAATCCTTTCTCCTTCTCTAGTTGGTTCCTTTGCCTATTCCCCACAGTGATGGCTCTCAGTCTTATCTTCATCTTCAGCTCCCCTACCCTGCAAAAGGTCCTTCCCTTATTCCTTCAACTGATGAACAAATAGTCTATGTCACTGAGAAAATTTAGGTCATTAAGCATGACCTCCTTCAACTTGCCTCTGAATTCCCTTTACCTTCCCTATTTCTGTCCCCCCACACCCAGGTTTCAAATATCCTGTTCTTAAGTGGACCTCACTTTTTTTTCACAAAGTTCCCTGGATCCCATCTTGCCATCAAGTGTCTACTGTGTCCTTCTGTTTATCATTAATCATTTCATTCATTCCTGAATCTCCTGCCATCTCCACAGGGCCTCTATGGAAAGACTAACTCCACAATTCATTTCTCATATTAATGAAAATTTGTAGCTTCTAACATACTCTTCTTTTGAAACTTCCTCTTCCAGTGACTTCTATGATGACATATTTTTAATCTTAGGGTACGCTAATCAGGGTTTTATCTTTGACACTCCTTTCTTCTCACTCAATTTGTTTCCCCTCCTCCACAGTATAGATCTATATTTAAGACTACAAATACCACTTCTGGCCAAGATGGAGGCATAGGTAGACACATTGTGCCTCTTTGCACAACCAAAATAAGGACAGCAACAATTTTAGAAACAAAATAACCAGACTGACAGAAAGTTGAACTGTATGGAAGTCCAACAACCAAGGAGTTAAAATAACACTTTCATCCAGACCAGTAGGAGGGGCAGAGTTGGGTGGCCAGGCAGAGACATCCCAGCATAAAAAGTGATGGCACCGGGAGGGCAAGGCAGCAGCTGACAAACCCCAAAGATACAAGATAGCAGCAGACAGACCCTGGTGAACAGGCAGTGGCTGGCAGACCCCGGGCAGAGGGTGGAAACAAGCAGACTCAGCAAGGTGGTGATTGTGAAGAGGGCACAGCATGCAAGGTGGATGGCTGACCAGGTTGTCGCACATTTACACACAGATAAACCAGGTGAAACTGGGGAGCAGGACAGACCACACAACCCAGGGCTCCAGCTCAGAGAAATAAAGCCTCAAAACACCAATTGAAAACACCTGTGGGGGTTGAGGTGCCAGGAGAGACTCCCAGTCTAACAAGAAAGTTCATTGGAGAGACCCACAGGGTCCTAGAATGTACACAAGCCCACCCACTCAGGAATCAGCACCAGAAATGGCCAATGTGCTTGAGGGAAGCTACGGAAGGGACTGAAATCCAAAAGAGAGGAGAGCAAGCACCTTTGTTCCCTCTCAGACCCCGCCCCCACATATAGCATCACAACCCACCAACTGGGTTGACCCACCCTGGTGAACACCTAAGGCTCTACTCCTCACATGTAACAGGTGCGCTGAGACCAAAAAAAAAGTCTCAAATGAGAGAATAGATCAAAGTTCCAGAGCAAATACAACTAAGCAATGAAGATGTAGCCAACCTATCAGATGCACAGTTCAAAGCACTCATGATCAGCATGCTCACAGAATTGGTTAAATTTGGTCACAAATTAGATGAAAAAGTGAAGGCTACACTAAGTGAAATGAAGAAAAATGCACAGGGAACCAATACTAACAGGAAGAAAATGGGACTCAAATCAATGGAGTGGACCAGAAAGAAGAAAGAAACAACCAAACAGAAAAGAATGAAGAAACAATAATTCAAAATAATGAGGAGAGGCTTAGAAACCTTCAAGACATCTTTAAACATTCCAACATCCAAATTATAGGAGTACCAGAAGGGGAAGAGGAATAGCAACAAGTGGAAAACTTATTTCAACAAATAATAAAGGAGAACTTCCCCAATCTGGCAAAGGAAATAGACTTCCATGAAGTCCAGAAAGCTCAGAGGGTCCCAAAGAAGTTGGACCCAAAAAGGAACACACCAAGGCACATCATAATTACTTAGCCAAGATTAAAAGGAATAAGAGAATCCTAGAAGCAGCAAGAGATAAGAGAGTTGCCTACGAAGGAGTTCCTATCAGACTGTCTGCTGATTTCACAAAAGAGACCATACAGGCAAGAAAGGGCTGGAAAAAAATATTCCAAGTCATGAAAGGCAAGGACCTACATCCAAGATTGCTCTATCCAGCAAAGCTTTCATTTAGAATGGAAGGGCAGATAAAGTGCTTCTCAAATAAGGTCAAGTTACAGGAATACATCATCACCAAGCCCTTATATGAAATGTTACAGGGACTTATCCAAGAAAAAGAAGATAAAAAACATGTATAGTAAAATAACATCAAACTCACAATTATTAACAACCACACCTAAAACAGAAACAAAAACAAACTAAGCAAACCATTACAACAGGTACAGAACCACAAAAATGGAGATCGCATGGAGGGTTAGCAACAGGAGGGTGGAGGAGGAGGGAGGGGGAAAAGTTACAGAGAATAGGTAGCATAGATGGTAGGTAGAAAATGGGGGGAGGCAAGAATAGTATGGGAAATGTAGAAGCTTTAGCTTCTACATATGGAACTTATGACATATGGACATGAACTAAATTGGGGGAATGTGGTGGGAGAGGGTGTGCAGGGTGAAGGGGAATGAAAGGGGGAATATGGGACAACTGTAATAGCATAATCAATAAAATATATTTTTAAAAATGACTACAAATACCATTTATAGGCTGGTGATTACAAAATGAATTTACCAAGTCTGGACCTCAACTGAAGAATAGAGAATTGTACTTATTTAGTAAACCCTATGTATATGTCAAAAAATAAGACCTCCTCCTACTAAATTATCTCCTCCTACTAAATTATTTTTGTAATCTCTTTAGTTAATTGCACTAGCATCGATAAAATTACCCAAAATCAAAATTTAAGAATGATATTTTACTTTTACTTTTTTAAATATACTTTATTTATTATGCTATTACAGTTGTCCCATCCCACACACACACACTTTATTCTCCTCTGCCCTGGAAACCCAACTTCCACTGGCAACCCCGCCCCGCCCCCAGGCTGTTAGTTTATGTCCATGAATCATACATACAACTTCTTTGGCTTCTACATTTCCTACACTAATCTAAACCTCTCCCTAGCTATTTCTACCTACTATTTATGTACTTATTCCTTCTACTTTCCCCCCCATTCTGTCCCTCTCCTTCCCTGCTGATAATCCTCCATGTGATTTCCATTTCTGTGATTCTCTTCCTGTTCCAGTTGTATACTGGTTTGTTTTAGGTTTTGGGTTTTTTAAGTTTGGTTGTTGATAGTTGCAAGATTTTTTGTCATATTACAGTTCATAGTTTTGATCTTCTTACTTTTCTTAGAAAAGTCCCTATAACATTTGATATAATAAGGACTTGGTGATGATTAACTCCTCTAACATTACTTTATCTGGGAAGTACTTAATCTGCCCTTCCATTCTAAATGAAAGTTTTGCTGGATAGAGCAATCTTGGATGTAGGTCCTTTTCTTTCATGACTTGGAATACTTTTTTCCAGCCCCTTCTTGCCTCTATGGTTTCCTTTGAGAAATCAGCTGATAGTCTTATGGGAACAATTTTGTAGGTAACTCTCTCCTTATCTCTTGCTGCTTTTAAGACTGTCCCCTTCATTTTAATCTTGGCTAATGTAATTATGATGTGCCTTGGCATGTGCTTCCTTGGGTCCAAATTCTTTAGTTTATATTAATTGTTGTTCAAGTACAGTTTTCTGTCTTTTACTCCCATCCCAGTCCATGCCCCCAGTGCTCCCCACCTACCTCCCATTTCCACCCCCTTAGTTTTTGTCCATGTGTCCTTCATATTTGTTCCTGTAATCCCTTCCCCCTTTCCCCTGAAATTCCCTCCCCTCTCCCCTCTGTTTAATGTCAGCCTGTTTTGTATT